>JARSSU010001264.1:0-47392 GCA_029619165.1 Eurosta solidaginis | reverse complement strand
TATAGGAATCACAAAAAACCCAGCCAACCAATGAAAGGCCGCTATGTATTTTCAAGACCCGCCTACGGAAGCGGAGGAAGAGGATGGCCTCCACTTCGCTGGAAAGACTAGGTGAAAACCATTAAAATTCTATTGGTGCGACCAATTTTCTCCAAAAAGCCCTACGAATAAGAGACGTTTGCGGCTTAAGGTCCATTCAAGTAAGGAATTAGACGAATAAGTGGAGAAAGGTGATTGGCTTCAATCGGGTTTGGAATATTCGTGCGGTAAGGAATATCGGCCGCTGTACCGTGGTCCGTATACCACATCGAACTGCGTGGGTACAAGTCCCGGGCAAATCAGCACTCAAAAATTTGAAACATTTTTTCAAATTAGAAAACTATTTCTAAGCAAGGTCGCTCCTTGTCACTGCTTTGAAAACACTCTGAGTGTGTTTGTGCCATGAAAAGCTTTTCAGTGAAAATTCAGCTGCTTTGCCGTTGGAAGTGGTATAAAACATATCGGGCCCCTCCATCCAATTTGATGGAATTATTCGAAAGGAGCATGGCACAAGTTAGAAGGAATTGAGGAGCTCTGAGTTAAATCGCACTAGGCATTTGTTTTTTAAAGAACTACTGTCGTGAGAGGCGATCAAATACAAAAGTTCAAAAAATGTGCTGAGACTAGGCTTACAGTTCATAAAGAACCGATACGTTACAGAATCATATCTGCGAAAGGTCTGCCCATATCTGTTACACTTCCCATACTGTTACAGCAACTACAACTACCATTAGTACTGTGGACATATTGGATCGCATTCTAGTACGCGATATACATAAATAAATAAAATAAATGTAAGGCGCGATAACCTCCAAAGAGACTTTAGGCCGAGCTTCTCTTCCAATTTTCGTCGTGCTCCTTTTGATTTTGCCTAAAAATTGGTCGGACGGGACCTACATGTTTTATGCCGACTCCGAACGGCATCTGCAAGGCAGATGAGTTTTCACTGAGAGCTTTTCTTGGCAGAAATACACTCGGAGCGCTTACCAAACACTGCCGAGGGGCGACCCCGCTAAGAAAAATTTTTCTTCTAATTGAAAAACCTTATTTCTAAAATTTTGATGTTGTTGGGTGTGAACCCAGGACATACGGTGTGGTAGGCGGAGCACGCTACCATCACACCACGGTGGCCGCCACGACGTGATATACTTAGTTTCAAATAAAATCCTGCAGAACAGAGCGTACCATCTGTCTGATAGTGGATAGCAGGCGGTTTCCCGAAATCGTTGGGTTCAGAAAGGCTCATCTATCAATGTTGCTTGGAATTTTTAAGGGTCACTATCTAATGGAGGTCCATGCGGTAGCTGCGTAAAATAATGATGAATTGGAATCATCGATGCACTTCCCGCTTGAACTAAGCAGATTTTCCGATGAACGAATTTCTTAAGGCATTATTAAGTGAAAACAGTGTTAAAGACAAACATTTTTTTTCTTCGATCTCCATATTTTATATAAAATATGAGTACTTACAGCACTGTTAAAGTTTTTTGTTACTCACATTCTCTAACTTGTAATAAATTATGATCCTTGCAGAGCTTTTTCGTCTCATCTCAGTACATTTTGTATTTCTATCAACTAAAAGTGTTAAGAGTAAATAAATTTTACCTCTTTTCCTCCACTTTTATGTAAATACAAAACATAAGCACACTCTAACTAATTTATGAAGTCCTCTACCGCTGGATATATTCGTTTAGTGCAAAACGCCAGCACAAATGTCAGCACGTAAATCAAAATTTTAAAACAAAACAACAATCACAGCCAAAACAGAGATTTCCTGGCAGCTGAACACCAAAAAACCTAAAAATACGAAAAAATAGCATAGGAATTCCCCATTGCTGAAAGAAGGTCAAAAGTGTGGCCATGGCGACAACGGTAAATTCTTTCCTCTTTTTTGGGTCATAAAACAATAAACAAACAAAACGAAGCACAGCAAGTTGTTGAAGGGTAATACTTAAAGGACTGTGGAAAAATATAAAATACAATAAAAAAAGGAAATAGTTTTGTGTGGGTTGATGATGTTTCTTGTAACAACATAAAATAGGCAAAAACAAATTAGCATAAACTAGGGAAATAATATTAACCGGAAGCAGTTTAAGGCACAAAAAGTTATGGAGGTCGTTTGACTGCCCTGGGAAGAAGGGTTTGAAGGCAGATAGTAATAATGTCGCATAAAAAGGCATAAAGAGTAAATAGAGATCAAGTCGTGCATAAAGTTGAGTAACTCATTAAATGCTGTCATTGACTGTTTGCTCCTCTTTCCTGTTTGATTTCATTCATTAAAATTTCTACTGAGCTCCTTTTTGCTTTTTTATTGCTTAAGCATTATTTTCATTTAGTTGAATATCACCCGTTTTCTGGTTTCTGATGCCATTCAAGCATTGAAGCTTGAAAGCTCTTCTGAGTAAAAGCGAAATATTGCTCAATGTCAATCTTGCTTTAAATCATGGTCATTAATAACACACAAGATGGTGGAATGCTTCTGTATTGTGGTTTATTTTTAAGAATATATTAATAGCACACAAATTCTTTAGGAGTGTGGCGTTTAACAGCATATAGCGGCTGATATGCTTGCCCGCTATATCGAAGATTCTAGGTTGTATTTCTGGAAAAGATAACACAAAAATATGAAACCAAATCTTTTAGCACATTTGCAGGAAAGCTGTTCTTCAAAGCGGCAGTGAAGTATGTATTAGCCATAAAATATTTCTCAATAAAACTGCATCTGTTTTTTCATATACCGTTCGAAGTTGGCATAAAAATGTAGGCGGCGCTAACTGGTGAGAAATTTAAAGTTCACAAAGAATATAGGTAAACAGGTGGGCGATATTTGTCCTCGAGTAATATTAGCACTAAAATCGTAACCGTTGTATGAGGGATTTGGTTTTTACATAGAAATATGCCTGTTTTATATTTTTGTTGCACTAAATCTCTACAAATCACTTTAAACGAAATTCTGCCTTTAAAATATTCTCAATTAAACACTACTATTAGAAGTTAAAGCTCAAAAGTAACCAGGTTTTAACTCGTTTCTAATTATAGTTTCTAGTTGTTGCTCTTGTCCTCTGTAAAAGAAATAAAGGGTTTACCACATGAGCACAAGAAAATAAGCATCCCTTTTCCCAATGCTAAAATTAGAGTAAAGATTTGAATTGTTTGCTTATATAATCGTCCATTGATCTATAAATAACAACAACAGCAACAAAATAGCTATTATGCGCACCACGACGAGCACATCCTCAAAAAAAAAGGCAAAAACTATATTCTGACCCTTGTATATGCACGTGCATTTGTATGTGTGTGTATATAATCAGCATATTTGTTTTTTTTTAGGTTTTCGCTATGACCCTCTTGATTTGTGAAGTTTTGTGTTGACAAGTGGTTGAACTTAGTTTTTGTTAGTTTCATTCAAGTGTACTAATTTTTGATGCCATCATTGTTGAAAAGGTTAGAATTTAGTCGGATGGCAAAGCATTCGCTCTATTTCAAATATATGGTATAATAAAAAACGCCTGTCCCTGAATGAGCTTCATATCTAATTGAGCGTAATTTTAGATGAATTTGACCTTTGGGAACGAAAGTTTATATTTGTTTACTAGATAGTTTATAAGCGAACACATTGAGGAGAACAAAAGTTGTAGTGTTCCGTTCTGCACTTGTCATAAATTGGGTTAATTTGTTGTCCTTTGGGGGACAGTTAGCCCGAGTGTGTGTACAAATTCATTTATTGCTCGTCTGAAATATTATCTCAGCTCCTTCTTATGTTGTGCGACTTAATTTAAGTACAACATTTTTCGCCTATCACTCTATCACAAAATTTTCTGTCCTTAAAGAAGCACTTACTCATCACGTGCGTATAATTATGAGCATGGAAAATTTTATATTGCATAAACGGTTAAAAACTGCCTACACAGATGAGATAATATGAGACCAGATATTTGCCATTTTGTTTGCTTGGCACTTTTGAGTTTCTATTTTGCTTAAATCATTCACCATTTTTGTAATGCTATGGATAATTAACCTAAGTTTTTGGTTCGCTGAAGATACAGTAATATGACGAAGCAGTTTTTTTTCTAAACTTTGATTTGATATTCTACTAAAAATTCAAGTTTTGTTAACTTTAAGGAACATTATCTTAGGGGTAATGAATAGTGGTTTTCATGGAAAAAGTTTTATTTTCATTGAGTCCAAATGTATGAGCCCAAAGGTAGGTCTTTTTATTTATATTTTAAGTAGGTAAGGACAGATAAGTCAAACTATCGGCAGTGTTTATGTGGACTTTAGCTCTTATCACTTTTGAATTACATATTTATGCTTTATCAAAATAAGCAATCTTCATTTGTCGTATTCAGTTTACAAAAGTCCATTAAATTTTATTTGCTATATTACTATTATAGCAGCAAAAAGTCGTTGAATGTTGCATAAAATTTCGCAGCAATGTAATGCATGAATAGCAATGTAACTGTAAAAATTAGGTACAATCATTGGCTAAATTAAGCCGCAAACAACCGAAAAAATTAAGCAATTTTCGCTTGTTGTTCTACAAAAAACCCCTCAAACAAATACGAAGAGCATATCAGATGAACGCAAATATGAAATGAAATGCGCGGGCAAAAAATTAAAAAGAGAAACATTTCTGCGGAATTTACAATGAGAAAAAATTGTTACGCGAAAAAACTTGCCCAATTTTTGCTGCAATGTTGTGGAAAATTTTTGCCACTGGCAACCATTGATAATTTAGTCTGTGTTTTGTGCCTACTATTGATAGTAAAGAGTGTATTTGAGTGACTATTTTGAAACAACTCGAATGCCGTCTCCAAAAGGCAGATGCATTTTTGCTGAGAAGTTATTTATGAGAGAAAGTGTTTACCAAACCACTGGCAAGGTGATTAACCATTACATTTTTTTTTAAATAGACTATTAGAATAAGATATCACTTTTCGGGAGACTTGCACCAAGGACCTTCGGTATGAAAGACAAGCAATATTACACTGGCACATCGCAATTAGGAGGAGACGTTTCCAGAAGAAAAATATTGAAGTAATATAATAAAAAGCTAGTACTTCAGCATTGGGCCGCCATCAAGCCATAGCTGGCCTGTAACGTTCGGTTCGTTCCAATCTATAAACAAAATAAATAAGTCGAGAAAACCAAGTACTCTATGTACGAACATAAAGGTGAACGTGTAGAAAAAGGGTTTTTTTAAATAAACTGGAGCTCCCCCAACACCGACAAGTTATTTTTTATCGACCGTCTTCGATTTGATATTAAACCGACCACTCGTCGTCAACAAATTGATAACACACCGATAATAAAACAGCAATCCGATACTGAATCGCAAACTTTTCAATAACACTTTACGACACATCGATAAATTTATATGGAGCACGTAAAGTGCTATAAAGTACGTATTCAAAACCGTACCTATGGTTTTTTTTCAACGTTGTATGCATTTCTTGTCAATGGGAATACATGGCGTATGAGTAACTTTTAGTTGTGGGTGACTTTGAAGCAGCGCTCTATATTTGGTTGACTATGTTCGTATCTTTGTATTTATTTGAAAATTATGTATCATTAAAAAAAAATAAAACAACTGTAGCTGTGCTGTATTGATTATTCCACTTACAAAATCGTGACCACAAAATAAAAGCAGTCATCAGAAAACTATTTAATAGTTAGGCTCAAAAACTTTCAGATTTTAAATGATATAAAATTATTCAAAATCTCAACGCAGTTTCGGAAAACAGAAAGCAATGCGAAGTTCACTTAAAATTCACACAGGTGGTCTCATCTCACTAAGCCCATATGTATTTGTTACAGGCAAACTTGCTATCAACACTGTATTTCCAAATATTCAAAATTTACTCTGTTTAACCTTTTTAATTACTTGAAAGTCAGCATTTGGCCCATTTAATTTGCATTTAACAAATAAACACTTTTCTTTTTACATATTTTCCTTTCACTATACATGGACAAATATTTTTCAAAAAACTTTGCTGTTGGTTTAACGTTTGTGTTACTTTTTCATGGCATGTAAATGTAATGTGAAATGCACTGAATTGGCTACTGACACAAATACAAACTCGACATGCTATAATCATACAAGTTTTTGCTTAAATGTATGTATGAGTTTAAGTGTAATTGTATGCGTTTAATTGGAGCACGAATGATAACAAACCATAAGTACTTAAGTATATTTTTTACAACAATAACGAGCGTACTTTCTCGCCCCCCTCATTTTAAACAATGCATACACTCTACCATTGTGCAGCATTCTTATTCACATCAGCCGATGTATGTATGTATCTATGTATGCACTTATGACATAAGTATATTTACATGTTGACTGTGTGTGTTTGTGTATTTAAGCAGGCATTTAAATAGCCCACTTTTCGGTGCTTATTTTTAATTAAAAAATTGCCCGCTTTTACAGAATTTGCGCGTTTGTGGCATATGAGTTGCTATACAAAAATTCATTCTCACTTTTGCGTAATCATCCTATTTAATGACGCCTAAAAATATGCAAGTTGATGCCGTATGCAATAGTTGTTGCTGTGATTGTGCGAAATTAAAGCTTTGAAATGGTAATTAGATTTAAGTTTCTGCAATGTCATAACTAAATTTGTTATTTTTCTTGCAATGCTTGATTATAAGATTATTAGAACATACTAATTACGCTCTACAAAATAAATTTTAATGTATGTCACTTGCCCTTACGGGTATTTCTTTCACTGCGTGCTAAAATTCATCTCTTCTTTAA
The DNA here is from genome assembly GCA_029619165.1 of Eurosta solidaginis. Taxonomy (NCBI): domain Eukaryota; kingdom Metazoa; phylum Arthropoda; class Insecta; order Diptera; family Tephritidae; genus Eurosta; species Eurosta solidaginis. The sequence continues at coordinate 40,596 of JARSSU010001264.1, read as the reverse complement.
AGATTTATCCGAAACGGTCCTGTAACTATGCAACATGTTTTTCATATTTTGATCCTAATCCGATGCATGCAAAAAGTTGCATGCTTTAAGGAGCAAATAACAAATAATACAAACTAAAATTACTTTATGATTGCCATAATTATTTTGCATTGCGTACACAATTTAGTTCGGTTATATCTTAACCGTAGAACGCATAACCAAAAAATACCACACACTTGCAAGTTTTTACCGTTACAAATGCACAGTAACAAAATTCATAAGTAATAAAATAATATAAAAAAAATTAAGTTAAACGGTTTTATTGAAAACCAATACTTACATGAAGTAATAATAATACTAAAAGCTAGAAATAATTAGGTAGGTCCTAGGTACCAGTCATCACACTCCTGATCAATCTAGGGCGTTGATCAGACAATTAAGTAAAAGCATTGAGCGCATGAACTTTCTAAAAATGTGAGGCGTAGCATAACCTGATTACGGTTCAGTTGGTTTTACTTATAACTATCAATAGAAATATGACGCGTCCAAAGCTTTTATTTAATTGTCTGATCAACGCCCTAGATTGATCAGGAGTGTGATGACTGGTACCTAGGACCTACCTAATTATTTTCTAGCTTTTAGTATTATTATTACTTCATGTAAGTATTGTTTTCAATAAAACCGTTTAACTTAAAAATTTTTTAAATTATTTTATTTCAAGTTTTAGTCTTTATTTAATTGCCTATTATTTCTCATTCTATTTAGTTCATTTAGTGACTCATTATTACAAGGACTCTTTCCTGACAATTTGTTACAACCTAAGTCCTCAATACATAATCCTTCCAAAGACTTTACTCGACTCTGCACCACTTATGCTTGTCCCTCCTCAATTCCAAAGTATTTTGATGTCACTTCTACCGGACTGTATGCATTATTTGTTCCAAATATGAGCCAAATCGGCATCATGGTCGCTTTCTATTCATGTATGTATTATGTGTTCCAAATATGGACCAAATCGGACCACAAATACGATTTTTGTGAATATCTCGATCCTTGCGCCACCTAGCGGCGATTTTTCTATTCTTGTATGTATTATGTGTTCCAAATATGAGCCAAATCGGACCAAAAATACGATTTTTTGTGAATAGCTCGATCCTTGCGCACCTAGCGGCAATTTTTTTCATAGGTCGCTTTCTATTCTTGTATGTATTATGTGTTCCCAAATATGAGCCAAATCGGACAGCAAATACGATTTTTTGCGAATATCTCGATCCTTGCGCCACCTAGCGCCGATTTTTTTCTTTTATTGCATTGTCATCGGGTTCTGAACTATATTCCAAGTTTCAAGCTTGTAGCTTATCGGGAAGCTACTTAAATTTCAATTACAAAATTCGTTCACAAAGGCCGTGCATGCGGCCATGCGGCTGTTGCGGCCTGTCTGTCAAGTCAAGCTAATAAAACCGTTTAAAATTATTCCAGATTGTGTGCTGATCAGTGAGTTACTTACTTACTGCGACCAAGCTCGAGAAAAACCGGTAACTGGATCCTCTCTACCACTATGTTGTTATAATGAACCCCCAAATGAACATAAGAAAACCGCAAAAAGCATGCAGCGATCTGCAAACAACCAATGTGTCTGGTACATTCACGGTGGATACATATGTATCTGCGCCACGATTGCACGGAGCAGAAAAATGTAGTATCTGTCTACACAGACAACTATTTTATGTGTTTAGAAAGAATTCAGGTTTATACTTACATATAGGTCTATAGCAATCTCCGCTACAGATAAAAATTCCTATTAAAACAATATGCAAATGGTATAAAATATGAAGGGTACCCGGGTACTCCGGTATGCGTTCGCAGTAGTGTCGGCTTGGGAACACCTATACTCTGGGGAACACACTGAAACCTGCAGCTGTTGCCCTAAATGATACAGAGAATAATGTAGTATTCCTAGATTAGTAAGGTCACACTCTATATAGGAGACACGTGATTCTCTCACACTAAACATAGTTTAAGTCGCAATTCTGGACACACGGTACCCGGTTATGCGTTCTAGACGTGTAAACGCTTGTACCTAAAGTAAGCAAGATATTAGTAAGGTCTCATCTTTGTACAGCTGAGAGAGAAAATCGTGCGCTATTACCTTACAGTACATAATGCATCTGTTATGAGGACAATGAATAATATGCATGATTTTAGGTGACACGATCGACTAATTAAAATTAAGTGCGAATGAATCAGCGAGAACGAGGAATTCATAATTATTTGTATGTGTCGCATTAAAAACTATCACCATAGCACGAGATAGAGGAACAATTAGAGAAAAATGATTTAGCGCATGTAAGTCAAAATAAGGACCGCTTAGAATCTCAGAAACGATGAATATATCAAGATAAGATAAGCAGTGTGAGCCGCATTAAGAACAACTCTGTGGAGCACCTATGGCCAGGATGCCACACAAGGACCTGATATCTTTTTAAATTTGCAGATATCAAAAATAAAAAGTGTTAAGCACCTGTTAAGCGCATACAAATATATTAGTAAATCCAATGAGCCAACCTACACATGACACCAAGAGAGAATTCACGGTTCAACAATGTGAATGCGTACGTCATTAACTATTTAATCATAGTGAAATGCTGCTGGACGACCGCCAAATTCGTCATCTAGGGGAGGGTATGGGGCGGGTGCGGCCTATGGAAGGTTCACAATGTACGCTCCTTATACAATCGTTACCCGATATTGGTACGGGTTAGTAACATCTCAATGACTGTGGTTTACAGGAACGTACGAGTAATTTATGTATATCCGGCAAGAGACACCATCACACACTCGATCCCCGCACACTTTTCGCTATAGAGAAACAGGCAATATGAAAAGGACTTTATAATCTCCCAAATTCGTTTCACGAGCCGACCCACAATTGTGCATGCCACAATACCAGTGGGCATAGCTCCAGTTTCTAATTTGGTATTATCTCAACCCCTACTGCAGTGATACGAACCCAAGATGTGAGGGTGACATGAAACCCAAGTAGAAAAAACATAATCCGCACTATTTCGTGCAGTACAAATCTGAAATGGAAAACTTGGTCCTGTTACTTTTGTTTAGCTTCTTCTAAAAAAAGTTTGTTTCGGCTGAAGAAATTCTTCACATGATGGATTTCCCGCAAGTTCTTGAAATCCATTCTTCGGCAGGAAAGACCTAACAGCACACAACATTACGGAAGCCACCATCGTGATGTTTATCTAATTTCCTTCTTTTAAAGCACAATAGTAACATTATGACATCTCATAGACAGTGGCGCTGCAGTGGTTACTGCAGTGGGGCTGACATAGTTCCAAGTAAAAAATTGGGCGTTATGCCCTTTGGTATTATGGCCTAGCTACTTCCAACATACATCTTAAAAATGACTAGAATGAAATTGCATTGAAACTCTTTTTTCAAAAGTTTCCCTCCTCCGCCAAGTTGAAAGAAAGTGTGAGAAGAGTTTAAAGGAACATTTAGAATCAAATAATTAACAACGATACGTATCTAATTCAAATCACACATTTCTTGTTATTTTTCTGGATATAACGATGAGAAGCATAAACGTCTGTATTTACTAACATACATACATAGGTACTACATACACAGCGAGCCATGTTGCACTGTACGTGGCATGGCAATTAGTAAAACGTGCACTGCCCGAGCCGAGTATTATGTCCATGCCGTCGTTCGTGCATCTCTGTGGGTGTGGAGGCTACATGAGTGTGAAGCGAAGCATAACAAACTCGATATATACAGTGCAATAATCCCAAAAAATGTTGTTCATAGCAAACAACAAACAAAAAAGTGCAAAGAAGAGACGTTTGTTTTTAAGGCAACGACATCGACAGCAACAACAAAGATATGCACAACATAACGTTTACTTACAAATAGCAAACAACAAACAATATTTATTTATACATATATACATACACACATAAGATAGACTAAAAGCGTATGAGCTCTTATACCAGTGCAAATAATAGCAAAATTTTACCTAAAGAAGAGTAACTTACGTGTGAAGAATAACACAAATTACGCATATAATACATACCTACGGATTTGTATTCACATCTAGATAAGCGTGTAGGTAAATATAAACGTGAATGCGAAAATCAAGAAAGACAAGGATCAAGTAAGAAAAACAAGTGTGAAAGTCGTTTCTGTCTATATGCACACATACATCAAGCTCGTCCCATGATTATATGTGTGTGTGTATATGAGTTAAACTAAAAGCCTGTTTGAGTGGCGTTTTGTTCAGCAATTGCTTGTGTTGTTTTTTTGCTTTCGTGTTGCATTGTTCCAGTTAAGGTGTGAAATTCACGCTTATTGCAGCAGAAGCAGCAGCAATAATAGCAGACTGAATAGTTGCACACAGATCGTTGCTTAACTAAACTAGCATTTATCGTGTGTGTGTGTATATGTGTGTAGCTATCACTGGTTAAATAAACATTTTGAATGTGTTGGAATAACAATTGCGGGAACAATAGCAAAAATAAAGTAGGCACAGTGCATTAAGAATTGCAAAACTCGACAAGAATGGAATATTTATGTCCGATATTCATTGATATTTCAGAAATGCTCTTTTTATAACCAGGCATATAGATTAGCCCTTGGGACAAACTGCTTTGTATCCCTCTGTATGAGTGTGCTTCTCTTTTTCCGTGGGATAAAACTTGATCAGAGTGGAATCAAAGCAGATCACAGTTAGCACAAGCGCGCGCCTAGTGTCACTGAGTGGCCCGTAATGTCAGGGCCGTCTCATCTTATCTCTTTTGTATACAATTTCGATAGTCTCGCTGGAAATCGACAACAGAAAAATTACAAAAGAATTAGTTACAATGTTGCTATATGTTAAAATGTCTCAACTTCTCAGACATGGGTGCGATGTTCAGCTTAACTGTAAAACTCGACTGAAGCCTTGTAATTTTTGCTAAGAATCGTAAAAGATCCAATAATAAATGCTGTATCACGACATACACGAAGCAATTAAGTTTGTTTAATGTTGTAAAACTAATTGTTGAAATTTTTTTTGAAATTCTGAAACTGTTTTTTGTCAAAGCTCTATAGCCTCTAACGGTAGGCGCTGTGATATCACGAATTTGAAGTCATCGAACTCAGCTGTATGGGGACCCATTTCCAATAACCGAAATGCAAAGATTTCCGATGAGTGCCTAAGGCAGGGCTTGATGAATTGTTGAATATTTCTTACAATAGTTTATTTTCACGAGTTGGCTCAGTGAATTACAGCGTTCGACTGTAAGTTGAAAATTAATCAAATTTTTTTAAGAAATTTATTGTCCAGATTTAGGGAACGATTCTATGGGGAAATATTACATACAAATTTTCCTTATTTTAATAGCTATTTTCCTCTTTTTTTAGAATTTTTTTTCTATAACAAAAATGCTACACTAATTGAATAACAATTATTACAAATCGGCTATAGTTCATACAATTTACATACATGTGTACGCATTAGAGCTGATTTATTTTCCAGAAATTTTTATCAATTTTGCCACACTGTCTTTGCTGTCATTCTGCGATGGCAAAGCCAAAGACTTATGAGCGCATTTAAGGTAGAAATTAAAAGAAAGGAAGAAATCCCATTGTGTAGCTCGTTGTGGAGGATGGTCGCCGGAAGGAAACCGGCAGTGGCAGGAAATAAGGCCGACTGCTTCCACTCGCCCCCTGCTTCAGCTGGCAACAAAGCAAAATTGATGGCAACGCTTTGAGCAGCATTGAGTACAATGTTCAGAAAGCAATGGAATGGGGTGGAAAGTAGCGCGATCGCGTTGAAGTGGCAAATAGTTTGAAAGAGTGAGATGAAGTAGCGGTAAAATGAGCGTCGCATTGGTGCACAAAGGCAATTGCAATTGCATTTTCCTGCCATTAATCTTGTCGTACTGTCGTGCACATACACAAACTTATATACATACATGTATATGTAATGATACTTGTGAATTTATGTTTCGCTTGTGTGCGTGCGTATGTGTGCCCAGGTTTGATGTGTTCCGCTTGTTGCTTTCTTAACATCAAACGGAGTTTGATTCACAACGCCTAAGACAGGCTTCGACGTAAAGTGTGCTATATTTCTGTAGATTGAGCATATGTTTGTACATATATCAGCTAGCTTGGGGCGTGAACGTGGTATGCACACATATATATACATATCCATAGTTGACAAATGCTCTGCTGTAGCATGTAATTTTTTATTGTGCGAATTTTACAGGTCGTTGACTATCATTGAGCGATTTTTCGTATATGAGCTACTGCGAAAAAATAAATAGCTTGTACATACATAAATATTAAGACGTTTACCATGTATGTGCATAGTTGAGTAAAGTGTCAACATGAATGGACGAAGAAGTAGTAATAATATTTAAAATTTATAAAACTATCTAAAGCGTGAATATGAAATTGGTCAACTTTATAATCCAAGGACTGAAAGGTTGGTCTTACACTGCCTTTATGCGGCTAGAATTTTCCACGAGGAGTTTGTTGTGACGTTCCCATCAAGCAAGTTACATCCATTGGGGTCCTTCAGTTGTGAGGTAGGAAAATTTAAAGCAAACAACTTTGCATCTAAGCATCCCATTGAATCTAAAGTTCTTACTATTATGGAACCTTATAATACATATTTTGATGATATGCACGAATTATTTTGACACTTCCCTTGAACATTTTGAGACTTTTACTCTAAGGACCGTTGAAAGAGTAAGATTCTATGTTATCTAAGATTTCAGTCCTCCATCGTATAATGTATCCCGTGTCATGCAGCCCACGCAGATTGCTGAGAATATTTTAAATTTATTCAACATAAAGGCTCGCATATTATCTGGACTTCATAAAGCGCCCACACTAAAGGAAGCTAACTACAATGCATGATGTTGGCCACAAAAAAGACTGACAACCAATAAAAATAATTTAAAAAAAATGTTCAGCCCTTATCAAACTTTAACAATTATTTCGAATTTCGACAGTTGAATTCTTCTTTTTATTCTCCGTAATCAAGAAATACTTGTACGAATGTTGTAACTGAAACTATTTAAATAAACCGAAAAATTTCGAAATTTTAAATTTTATGAGTGCAGTTTGTGCCCGACCAGTTTAGGCCCAAAAGTGTGCTTTGATTTTTGATTTTTATTCTTTCCTTCGACCAAAAATTGTTAAAAAATCAATACGAATTTTTAGATAAAATAAAAAAAAGAGTTGGCGCGAGAAATTTCGAAAAAATGTGAGCGTAGCATAACCTGATTACGGTTCAGTTGGTCTTATTATGACTATCAATAGAAATTTTACGCGTCAACGCTTTTATTTAATTGTCTGATCAACGCCCTAGATTGATGAGGAGTGTGATGACTAGTACTAGGACCTACCTAATTATTTTCTAGCTTTAGTATTATTATTACTCATGTAAGTATGTTTTCAATAAAACCGTTAACTTAAAAATTTTTTTAAATTATGTTTATTTTCAGGTCTTTATTAATTGTCCATTATTTCTCATTCTATTTAGTTCATTTAGTGACTCATTATTACAAGGACTCTTCCGACAATTTGTTACAATCTAAGTCCTCAATACATAATCCTTCAAAGACTTTCACTCGACTCTGCGCCACGTATGCTTGTCTCTCCTCGAACTCCAAAATATTTTGATGTCACTTATACCGGACTGTATGTAATATTTGTTCAAATATGAGCCAAATCGGACATCATAGGTCGCTTTCTATATCTGTAGGTACTATGTGCACACTATCGAGCCATATCATAGGTCGCTTTCTATTCATGTATGTATTATGTGTTCCAAATATGAGCCCAAACGGACCACAAATACGATTTTGGAATATCTGATCTTGCGCCACCTAGCGGCGATTTTTTTCATAGGTCGCTTTTATTCTTGTATGTATTATGTGTTCCAAATATGAGCCAATCGGACCACATATACGATTTTTGTGAATATCTCGATCCTTGCGCCACCTGGCGGCGATCATAGGTCGCGTTTCTATTCATGTGTGTATTATGTGTTCCGAATATGAGCCAAATCGGACCACAAATACGATATGTGTGAATATCCGATCTTTGGACGCTCACATAGCGGCGATATAGGTCGCTTTCTATTCTGTGTATGACTTATGTGCTTCCAAATAACGCACACCGCCAACCCGCACCCATCGCGACCACACAATACGATTTTGTCGAGATATCTCGCTCCTTGCGCATTGCATCGGGTTAGTGCCACTCTAGTCCAAGTCGACCCTTGTCGCTTATCGGGACTACTGTAAATTTCACATTCCATCGTGCACAACGGCCGTGCAGCCTGTCAAGTGAAAGCGAATATAAAACCGTTAAAAAAAATTTCAAATGTTCGTGAAATCGGTTTGCATAGTTTCAGTTACAAAATACATAGAATTTAGTTCTAAATATGGGGAAAAATATGAAATTTAACTAACGAAATTTTAGAAAATAGCCGCTGCTATTAGACTTTAAGAGACCTTGCGAATCGCCTAATATATACGCATCTGAGTTTTTTCTGTAATTCCTTTTGGATCTATTTAATCTTTTTCGTAAATTTTGAAAAACTACGCTTCAATTTCCTTTGTCAGCATTACACTTTCACAAAGCTAATTTGTTTAGCTATTTTTCAATGGAAATACAATGCGAACAAAGAGTTCTATGCAAAATAAACGAGACGCCAATTCGCGCACTGATTGCTTACACCCCCGCTAATCATCTCATATAACACATCCATGCGCACGAACTGCGACACGTGCATGGAAAAAGTGCAAAAGCATAAGGCCAATAAATTATTTGAACGCATAATGCAGACGAAAACATAGACATACTACAAATAAAAAGAGGCAAAATAAGAAAAAAAATAAAGACTTCAAGACGACTTTGAACAAGATGAAGAGGAAGAATGATGAAGAGTGCAAGGGAACTAAAGTTTATTGTTTGCTTTGCAAAGTGCAAAATGCGCAATGAAGCTGAATTGAATATGGCAGAAGCACTGTCGACGTCGGCCACTAAATTTCAAGTATGGAGGTTATTATGTATATTCGAAGAATTGATATGTTATTTAGTTTTTATTGTTAAGCTTTTATGTCTGGTGACGAAATTTTTAGCGCTTAAAAGATAATGCGAAAGCACCTAAAATGAGACAATAAAGAAGCTGTTTCGCAAAGGTCATAAATTATGTTCAATAAATATTTAATTGAATGACTTTTTTCGTATGCCTTTTATATGTTTTGGCTGTATTAAGTGTTTGCTCATATCCAAAATCTTTATTTTAAAAAAGAGCTCATTTAAGATTTTGCCGAGTGATAGAATATATGTGGGCAGGTGTACTCCTAAAATAAATTCGAGAAAAATTACTACTGACACTGCTACGATGCTTAAGATCTTCGACCTACTACTTGAGTTTTCCAAGGCATTGTTTCCGTTGATCCGTCCCTTTAATTAAAGCGAGTTATATTCTTCTGAAGATTGTCACAACTACAAGCACTTGCTGTTGGAGAATAAATTCTTGGTCTCGCTTAACTCAATTTGTTGATCAATGGATATCTCAAACAAGTTTTTCAAATGTGACCCAGATCTGTTTATGAAAATCATTTCACTTAGGCATCCACATTCGGAGATATAGCTAAAAATTTGGACCCAGATAGACCTTAACCTGTTCTACAGTAAGAAACCAAGCAAACTGCGCTTTTAAATAAATATAAAGCTAAAAAATTATCATTTGATATTTCAGATATACTTAGGAATTTCAGCGCAGCATCAGCATCAAACATTTGAGTGAAATCACTTCGATATCACAACTCTTTTAAATAATAGTGGACTGGTGTATGCCTAAACCTACTTTTACAATAGAGGTATCAAAAGAAGAGCGCTTATGAAGACTCCAGTATAGGACGCTCACATTTAGGTTGTTCCAGGTATACAAATGAAATGTAATGAGAACTGCAGTTAATCACGGCTGAAAACTGCAGCCGTAATAGATAAAAGAAAACTTAAACAAAAATTTTAAAACTAGCTTTCCCAATACAATACCACATGGATAGTACGCCAGAAGGCTTTTATTGGCCATGTTGCTGGTTTGGACTGGATCGTCAGATGTAAATGCGTTATGAGGTATGAAACACAAAAGAATTTTTATAAGAATCAGCACCAGAAATGCATGCACAGCGACGAAGAGAAAAGCCGCAGTGACAATTAGGCCCCATTAAGTTCTCTTTCTTTTAATTTTCGCTATTTTGAGAGAAAACTTCAATGAATTTCGTGTTTCAGTTACAACAAAAACCAGTCGTTTTCAAACTACAGGTGGCGACCCTTTGGGGGACGCAAGTGAAAAAATCCCAGTTTAAGTGATTTGGTGACGTTGCTACATCAGCCATGATGCGTCGGCAGATTTTTGAAAACCTTTTTAGGATAGCAACTCAAAAAAATTTAAAACTACTGATGTTATGCTATTTCAAACAGAAAAATAAATTGAGGAATTTCGATTTGAATTGAGTGCTGTTCATACAACTCGATTTAGCTTACACAATAGTAATTTGATAGCTGGTTGGCTCATCTCTACAGCAAGAACATACCTTTTGTTCAGACTGTCAAAATGTGCGTGTTGGTATTAGGCGAATGAAATGGAATGAAAAACATTAAACTTTTGAAATTTTTGTGTGTTGTAAGAAAATGTGTTCAAGGTTTTGGTTTCATTTTGAGTTTGCCATCTTCTTGACAATCCCTACTCCAGTGAAATGAAAGACATAAAATCAGCTGATGAGATGAGCCAACCATATAGTTCAGCCGTGCTTAGCTGACGTTTAAATATACTCAATAAACACACTTTACAATGTGGCATTTGCAGTTTGAAACAATTTATTACGCAATTTTTTTTAAATTGGCAATTTATTATTACAATTTATTATATGACAAATTGCGTAATAAATTGCCCAAGTAGTATAAATTGGCAATTTGGTGTGTGTTTGAACCTAGTATTAGCCAATCTTAAAACGTTTTCGAAAAAATTCGATAAAATTTTACAAATGTGTCATATTTTTTATTAAAGGCCCCAAACACATTCGACTTTTGTGTGAGTTTGACGTTACGCTGCTTCAACAGCTGACTGTGAACACACACGTCTTCATTGCTATGCTCTCTGTCCACAGGCTTATTCAATTCTCTTAAATTGTATGCGAAATCCCTTAATTCTTATTTTATTTATTTTGAAAAATATTTATACATATATATATATATTTAAGGGAAAGAAATCGTTATTTTTAAAATTTAATCAATGAAAACAAATCAAATTTTGAGTTTTTTGTGTTCATTGCGGCAGGCAAACTTCCAGCGTGCGTTATTTCGAAGTGACATCAGCGCCAAAAACGATGCAAAATTCAATGTGTTCGGACCTTAAGAGTTGTCTGAATTGTTTTGAGTACACAGTCTTGTAGTATTGACTTTTGATAAATTTTTTTCGAAATTCAGATTTTCATATTTGTATAGGCCTACAAATTACTGTTGGTTAGATTAAAATTTATTGCGCTGCAAGACCGCATGCTGAAAAAAATACGGAGAACTTCAAATAAATAACACAAATTTTCGTAAAATTTTCATGAATTTCAAAATTTTTTTAAAAACGTTTCTGAGCTTGGTTGCATGTTTAGTTACAGAACTCTTAGACGAATTTTCTTAAAATATAGAAAAATAAAATAAAAATTGTTTAACTGAAAAAATTCGATAACAACTGCCCTGCCATTTTTCTGTTCGCTATTGTGAAGAGCTTAATGGTTCCTTAGAAAATGCTGCTCGAAATTAGTTAGCGCTGTCAAGATTTTATCGCAAAATACCAGAAAAGAGAAATCATCGTAGCTTTTTCCATACTCTGCCAACTCCGCACGCATCGCAGGAGATCATGCAAATTCTGTAATATAACTAGTGGGACAATTTTCTCCAGCTGCTGCTGAAGTGCTCTTTTGTAAATTTTGGTTAGTATTTCGATATTGCGGTTAAAATATTTGTGCAAAAACAGTCAAATTATGGAATTGATTTATGTTAAATTATTTTGCTTTTCGAATGGAAATTCTGTGAAATAGCATCGACATTATTCATCGATATTTCAAAAGCTCAAGAAACAATGAGAAAAACATGTTAAACGGCTAAGGGTAATATATAGATTAACTGAAAAAAATCCAAATATATGCTAATTCATGAACACAAACATGTACTCACTTACGACGCGCATAATGTCTATAAAATTTGTTTCTAAGAACAGTTTGGGTCTTCATTAACAAAGCATTAGAAGTACAATATATACATATGTGACACGCATTAGACCGGTACAAAAATTAACTTACTTGCAGCTTGTAAAATTTCTTGTAAAAATATCACACCATGCCCTGAAAAGCACAAAGCAAACACTAAGCCGCCATCCGGACACTTGGATTGAAGTTCAATTAGGATGGATAGCGCCTATTAACCCTTTACATACGAACGTTAGCATATTTTGATATATTTGAAGCGCGGTGTTCTCAAAAGCGATATCCAGAATCATAGATATTTGCAATCAGATCCCTGAGTTGAAGTTTTATCAGAAAGTATTCTTTGCTTACCAGCAATCAATGCTTTCAATTTCTTTTTCCATTGAGTAAAAATTTTTATTCAAATTTTGTGAATCGGCTTATTGCAGTTTTGTATGCTTTTGTATGAAGTACACCAAAGTTGCTTATCTGCTCAAACATAAGGACTAATAATATTCTGTAAGCATATTTATCAAGCTTCACCATTTTGTCAACACTCAATATTTGAAGAAGAGAATCAACGAAAGGTAGGAATTTGTATTTCGAACAAATCAAACATGATTACGCAACAAAAAAAGCACTCCCATCGTTGTGCGTGCATATTCACATACATACAAACACGCAGTGATGTGTGCAAAATACAAAATCCGCTATGCACTAAATAAATATAGCTATGTAAGAGCCTCATGAATTACAAATAAATAAAAAGGAAATAATCACACAAATAAAAACAAACACCTTCGTATGAACGCTTTCAAAATCGCATAGTCATCGAATGTTCATAAAAAAGCGCTGTGCCGTAAATTCAACAAAGGACGCTATAGCTAGGTGTTTTTGGGGAATAAGAATATTGAGTTTGAATATCGTTAGAGATTTGGCACGTTTTTTTTGTAAACAGATGTAATTCAAATTTTCCATATTTGAGATTTTACAATACACCTAATAGCCGACTGATGCGATTATGCGCAGAGCTATACATAGAATACCAAGATGCAAAAATGGCCTGCGGAGTTGGCTTCAAATCACATTTATAGAAGAACGAAAATAAATGGAAAAATAACACTTGTTTGGCTCTTTCTCCAAATATTAAAATTTTGTGTAATATCTGTTTACAATAGAACGTGCGACTTAATGCAAAGACGAATAGAGGTTTCTGCTACTCAATATAACTAATATAACATATTTATATACTTGCATAAGAAATACCAGTAAATACAATAATAATGTAAGATGTTTTCCTATATTTTTACTCGAGATAAAATTTGTTTACAAAAAATGTTCCAAACTGCGTTCCTTAAATTCACGGTTTATTCTAGTCTACAAAATTGTAGTTCTATTAATAGCTCAAACTTTTTTTCTTCCAACTTGCCCAACATAATAAAAAAGTTAAAACAAGTAAGGAAGGCTAAGTTCGGGTACTAACATTACAGCTTGCAAAACTTTTAAAAATTACCTTCTTTGTGCGCGGTGCCACGCCCATTGTCCAAAATTTTACTAATTTTCTATTCTGCTTTAACCCACCTACCAAGTTTATCGCTTTATCCGTCTTTGGTAATGAATTATCGCACTTTTCGGTTTTTCGAAATTTTCGATATCGAAAAATTGGGCGTGGTTATAGTCCCAGGAACTTACATACCAAATTTCATTAATATACCTCAAAATTTACTCAAGTTATCGTGTTACGGACAGACGGACGGACGGACATGGCTTATTTCTTTTTTCGCCCAGATCATTTTGATATATAGAAGTCTATATCTATATCTCCATTGGTTTATGCGGTTACGGGGGTACCGTTATGCAAACAAAATTAATATACTCTGTGAGCTCTGCTAAGCTGAGTATAAAAACTAAAAAACACACGCTTTTAAAGAATATTGAACAAAAAGTTAAAAATAATTTTCGAAGTAAGTTTAAAACCATAATGAAACGAAAAATACTAGTATTATTGTGAAAATAACGCCGGGCGATCGATATAGGAAAAATATGGCATCACTGGGCATTGCATTTAGATATACACAGAGGTTGTTTTTGGCTTCGCCGCAGAAGTACTTCCCGAAGACTTAAGCAATGTAACGGATATATGCAGTACTTTGCGGGATTGAATCCGGCACGCTCCGGTACTAGAACTGTGTAATACTAGCTCAATTACCTCTCGCACAAATTAGTCAACCCCACTAGGTAGCGTTCTGCTATTGTGAGGAAGGTTCATAATGTAAGTAAGCATTTTACAGCAGGACCGTAAAGAAATAAACTGTGGACTACATTTATGCGTTCATAGCCTCGTTTTCGGGTTTAAGCTCATGACATCTGACAGTGTGCCTCGACTTTGCACAAAATTTGTATCAAAAAATCTAAGTATTCGCGGACTGCGCTATATATATAAGTAACTCTTCGGAGTAACCTACGAGCAATGCCGGGTTGCCCTTTAAACAAAAAATAGTAATTCCAGCAAAGAAAGACATTCCTTAAAACAAAATCATTCAAAAGACTGCTCGACCTTCTCCACAATGACGCAGCTTGTAGCCGGAAGACGGAAACAGCTGGAAACTCAAGTCGGTTACGCCATCAGTTTAAGGCAAAGTACACATGATATACAACGAACCGAGAAGCAAACAAAAAAGTTGAGTTTGAAAGCATAACCTAACAATAAGAAGCTATGTCGCTGTAATAGGAAACCAACGTTGCGGCACGACGGTTTAGTGTCAAAGGAGCTGATGAGATATTAAACAAAAACTTTAGACCAAATGAGTTGGGGGAATATTTATTTTGCAATCACTCACTCATCATCAAACTACTCAACATTGCTTATCAACGGACGTTGACAGTGAGATGCCGTTGTAAAAGTTGATGTTATGGAGTCGCATGCTTGAAGGACACGACATAGAACTTCACGTCACTTTCGCATGACAGGAATATTGTTCTTGTTGTTATACCTTACATTGCTTTCTACTTCAATCTTGTCGTCAAACCTAAGCAGCAGGTTTTAAGCACAAGATCACAACACTCAGAGAAGGCAACAAAACAAGCAAAGCCACAGGCGGATCGACTTTCACGTCTGACTGACAAAGAATGTAAATATAAAAAAGGAAAGAAAAAATTAATGAATTCAAACAATTTCTTGTTTGTATGTATAAGCCATGCTTCAAAGTCAAATTTTGTTGTCATTGTTTCGTTTGTGCTGCTGCCGCTGCTGCTGGTTTTGTCGTCTTTGTCCTTGCAGTTGCGGCGCTGTCGTTTTGCTGTCACTGTCCGTTCACTGCCGACTTATTTCCTACAAAATAGCTTCCTCAGCTTTTGTGCTTCTGCAACTGTCAGTGCACATCGACCAAGACGACGATTTCCGGCATGTTGTTGATTTGCTCAGCAGGCGATGTGTGCTTGCCGTTTTTAAATTAAATAAAAAATTGTGTAAATTTTTCAAAATAGCTCTATGCTTCTTTGTTGGTAGGCACAAAATGTTATTTGAATAGAAAGGCGGCAATTGAATTAAATTCTTCTAAGGAGTTTGGTTTCTCACATCGCTCATTGTGCCACAGCGCCTTTGCTTATTGTTGCTTATCCGGACTTTAAGTTTGCTCATGTGCCTGTCGGTTTACTCCTATTATTTGGCTCAGAATTGATGATTCGCTTTATTTATTTAGTTAATTTTTTTTGCGTTTAGCATTTTTTTAGAAAAGCATTAAATTTTGGCTTCTGCACAGAAATATGGAGAGCAACTCTCAAGGCTAATGTGTGGTGCGTGCGAAGTTTCAGTGTATGAAAGCAAACGGATGTTACTTGTGTAAGTTTTCTCAATGTAACGTTCTTTATTTAGTTTATTTGCATGAAGACTGATTGTTTGTCATTATGTTTGATGTTATATATCGAAATTAAGGTAAGAGTCGTGTATTTCTACACTTGCTTAGCTCGTGAGCGCTGTGTTCAACAGATGGCGGGAGTTTAAAAATCTTATATTATTTTAAACAAAAGCGTTCTTCGAACAAAAATCGTATGAAGTATTAACACAGTGCAATCAGTAACCTTCTTGGTTTTGTACAGCGCTCGTCAATGCATACTTTAAATGAGCAAATCTTTCTAAAAAGTGGCATGCCAAGTGCCAGGTACTTGTGATGTCCGATGTGTCAACCTACAGGTATATATACGTCTAGAAAACTTATGTTTTTAAATTAGTTGGAACTCGCCATGGGCTGAAGTTAAATCACAACTGAGGTAGCTTAACAGAAACAAACAATTCCGGGCAATTTGACTAGATCATCGTCGGCTTTTCATCAGTGACAACCGATACCAAGAGGCTATGGTTTATTATCAGCTTATTATCGATAGCGGAATTACCGTCACGTTATCGGCTCTTAGTGAACGCGTTACAGATTTGTCATCGATTTTATGTTATTTAATAACAAGCGATGGGTTGTCGATAGCAAATCTATAATACACTGATTGCAAATTCGTAGCACTCCGATAGCAAATCGATAACTTTCGAAAACAAATCGATACTTTCTCGTTAGCAAATGACGATAGTAAATAGATAACTTTTGAAATTATATCCATAACTATTATCTCCGATAACGAGTCGATAGCTCTAAAACTACCTCGTCTAAAACACACCGATAACTCGTCGTCAAGTCATTAACAAACAGATAGCTTATCGTTTACTAACTGTTGTCCGGTTTAGATTTCGTCTTTGGGACCCACTATAGTTTTGACTTATCTTTCTTTTCCTCTCCCTTTCTTGGCTTGTCATGGTAGGAACCGTGATAATAACAATGAGCATCGTTGTTTTCATCCACATCATTATCGACGTGTTATTGAGTTGCTTTTTTTCCCTCTCTTCTTCTGTTTCATCGTCTTTACATTTAATTATTTTCATTGTCGTTTTACTTTCTCCTTTATATATCATCGAACTTCCTTTCTGCCTTCGTTAGTTCCTGATCTGCTGTCTGATTTTTCTTGCATAACACTATCACTAGCTCGTTCCTAATTACGCTACGGTGTAGTGACTACGCTTACAATCTATTTCCCCCCATACTGTGAGCACATCAAAAATGTGTACTCGGCGAGGGGAGTTTGATATAAATAACTAATTTTATTTTTCCAAAGGAATAAACTATGATTGAGCTGAGTTCTCGAATAAGAAACAGCATTCTTCGGCTTGGCACTACGACTCAAAGATCAAAGGTCGCGGTTATGCCTGTTTCTAGGTATTGCTCAAAGTTTTCGAAAATCTTACTGCAATATTAAGGATTCTTAAGATGTAGGTACTAATATTCCATTCCACTTGTATCTAAACATAACTCAATTTACGAAATTCAGAGTAGTAAGGAATAGAAATGGCGGCCGCCGTGGTGTGATGGTAGCGTGCTCCGCCTACCACACCGTATGCCCTGGGTCCCCCGGCAAAGCAACAACAAAATTTTAGAAATAAGGTTTTTCAATTAGAAGAAAATTTTTCTAAGCGGGATCGCCCCTCGGCAGTGTTTGGCAAGCGCTCCGAGTGTATTTCTGCCATGAAAAGCTCTCAGTGAAAACTCATCTGCCTTGCAGATGCCGTTCGGAGTCGGCATAAAACATGTAGGTCACGTCCGGCCAATTTGTAGGGAAAATCAAGAGGAGCACGACGCAAATTGGAAGAGAAGCGCGGCTTTAGATCTCTTCGGAGGTTATCGCGCCTTACATTTCTTTTTATTTATAAGGAACAGAAATGATTTGGAAATTTTAGTTTAAAAAGGAAACACGCGCACAGAAATTGTAACGAGATGTTTAAAAATATTTTCCGCCAAATATAAGTTTCATATTTCGTTTGGCCGCTGTCAGATTAGCGACTTAGCACGCACTTTAATAAATTGGATTTGGATAGAAGAAGTCAAAAGTCATTAAGCAATTATGCTTCAAAGTAGTCTTTTGAAAACTAATTTACAAAAAATTCTTTGAACTTTTGTCTTGCGGCATTTGCCTACGGTCAATCAATATTCATGAAATCCAATTTATTTTAAACACTCTCACTTTACTTGCGACAGCACCAGGAACCTCGACCGTAGCAGCATTAGCATTAACCAATTACCAACACCGTTAGCTATTTAACGCCAAGCTGATTGACCGAATTTTTATTGTACACAAAGGAAAGGAGCCCAAAACTCAATAATGCTGGAGGAATGACAGCTGAAATATTAAGCCATGTGTTGGTCACCAGCCAGTTGTTGCTATCGTCAAACAGAGTTGTTGTAGTGCCACCAATGTAAATGGGCGTAAGTGAGGGTGGAATTATTGAAATGTGCGCTCTAATTGCGCGCGAACGCCGCGGGTCAGAGACAGCACAGAGTTGATAACACCAGAAAATAGTGAACACCAGCTTTAATTATTGTGTGCAGCTACGCCCTTCAGTTTGGTTGTGCTGCCCGTTATTGCTTTTGTTTAACTGCGATGTTTACTCGCCACAGGCGCATATTTTGGTAGCGGTGGCTGTTCAGAGATTGTTGAAAGTTATGCCTTTTTTAATTTTCTACTTCATTTTATTTATGTTGCGCTTTCAACATTTATTTTGCTTGTTTTGAGGCGGTTTTAATTTTGAATTGAATTGAAGATAGGCGAATAACGCGCGATTTTGCATATACAAAATTTATAACGATAGGTGAAAATCTACTAATTTAAATTCTTTAAAAGAAAATTTGCTCTTTCTTTTGCTGCTGGTAACTAAATTATTTAAAATTCGAATCATTTGATTCTATCATGTATTTCTTATCAAATCTAGTAAATGGGCTTGAGGATGCAATGTGCGTCTTTATGCAAAGAACATGAAATTCAACAGATTGTAAAAAATAAATTGCACACAAATATGAAAAACTGGGGGTTCGATTTAACTGTGCAATCACGTTTACGACAAAAAGGCGTGAGCACCAAATACTCGTGACATTTTCATGTATGAACGTACAGTGTATGTCTGAAAAACTAATGTTTCTAAATCAGCTAGAGCTCGCCCAGCATTTGAAGCTGAACCACAACATAGGCAACTTTACCAGAAACCACTAATTTCGGGCGTTTTGGAAAGAGTTTTGTCGGCTTCTTATCGGTTACAACCGATACAAACAAGTTACTGCTGTGTTCTCGACCTATCATCGATAGCGAATTATTACTGCAGAATTATTGGTTTCTTACCCGCTTATTATCGTCGGTTATCTTAATCATAGCAAAACAATCAGAGACGGTGAGGAATCGAAAACACGCCGATAATAAATTGGTAACATTCCGATAAGATATCGAAACCCTTCCGATAAAACATCGATACATTGTTAATAACAACTAGATAACTTTTCTTTTGATAATGGATATATTTTCTACAATAATCCAATAATTTTTGATAAAATCTATGTGTGTAAATAAGTTAAACCCATATTTACAATAAATTTTGAACATTTCAGTTCACTTCATTCACCGGATTTACTACTTGTGCTCTTTCACTTTGTTGTTATAATTGCGTTATACTATTTACTTATGTTTTTTTTACTGCTGTGGTTTTTACTCCGTTTACTTGGTTATTTTTCAATAGCAAACTGTTGCTGTCGACTATTTGGTTTGATGGCTTGGTGGTTGTGGTCTGTGGTCGCTTTGAGTTTCCAGTTGACACTCAGAACCTGGCAACATGTGTGAAAAAAAAACAACAACAAAATATGCTTCGTTTATTTTTAATATAAAACAAACAAATTTTTGTAAGCAAATTGTTGCTTTGGTTTCCAGTTACATTTTTCACCCAAGCCTTCACCAGCGTGATGTTTCTAACACAAAAACACCTTTGCAGTTGAGCACTTTGCGAGTGTTGTATAAGCGCGTGCTTGAAGTCAACAACCAAAGCATTTTATAAAAAAAAATATCAAGAACAATTGCGAACATTGCTGTTTTGAAGTAAAAGTGTTTTACCTATTTTTTTAGATGCATAAAAATGAAAACATTGTATAAAACCTCATAACTTTTTTATATAAAAAAAATACGAAATATTTTCATTTGCAGTTTCTTTCATTACTTTTGTATAAACAATGTATGTAACTATGTCAAGCATTGAAGTTTTAATGGCATTTCTATTTCTTCTCAATTTTAACACATTTTCCATTTTAACGTTTTTTTTCTTCTTTTCTTCTTCTCTTGTTCACAGGTATGCAACAAAGTGTTTCTAAGTATGTCAGCTCGCCTTCGTTAACCCAGTTTTTGCAACAGTAACTGCCATATAAAAACGCAACAAATATGTAGCCACATATAGCCTCAGCATCAATATTGAGACTCAAATAAAGGGCTTGAAATGTTGCGGCTCGTTGCTTTTAGTGAGTTCAACAACACCAACACATACACAGATACGCATAAATTAAAATATGTAGGAAACGAAATCTAAAAATCTCAAAACACAAACACCATCGTGTGTGCGTTTGTGGGCCTGTTAGGGTAAAAAACCTGCCCTCATTGTGAAAGTGAAAAGTTGGAAATGTGTTCATATAGGTAAGTAAAGGAGTATTACGGCTCTTTTTCTGTTATTGTTGTTGTATTAGCAGTGAAAAGGCGTAAAGGCCTATGTGCGCGCATAAACTTTACACTTTCGCTTAGTTACTTAGTCACCTTACAGCGCACAATCTGCCTTCTTTAACCCTCAGAGCTGCATGATTGTGATATGTATACGCTAGTTTAAAGTTAGACCATTTGTGCTTAACTTAAATCCTTTTATCCTAGGTAGAGGCTGAGAGTGTGGCTTTAATCCAAATCACTTTACTTGTTCAGCTTGGTTTTGTTAGTGCAGGCGAGATAGACGAAAATGCACTGGTTCGAGAATATTTTGCGGACCAAAAGTTTTTTTTATTGAATTCTCCTACTAGCAAACATGGCACTTTGAAAAACGGTCAAAAAATACAGTTTGTTTGTCAAAGCTTTTCTAATCAAGAGTGTACATTATTTTTTTTAAAAGGCGATAGTTTTCGTTCGAGCATCACTTTTATGCGTACACACACATTTAAAGTAAACATACAAAGAAGTTGTTTATACACAACATTTTGTAAGGTGTCCAATTCTTTTGGCGGATCTTGGTAGAACACTAATTTCCTTTGAGTGATTGGTTTGCCGATTTTTCGGTCAATGCGATTGACTCGTTAGAGAAAATGAAATTGAAAAGTTAACACTTGCAACGGTATATAACTGTTTGTTTTATGTATCTTAAAAACTGTACAAATTTTACTGAAAATTTGAACTTAGTTAAAATTGAAAATTTGAACTTTATTACAACTTTTAATATTGGGTAACCATTTTTTCGACAATTTTGTAAGTAGTGTATTTTTTAGACTTTAGAGTCCTAATTCAATTCAACAAGACATGAATCTCAAAGATCCTTTTAGGTTTAAGTTTTGTTTTCAAAGATTTCATATGCAAACAAGAGAGCAGTGCAAACATCGACTTAGCTTCGTTTTAAAATTTTATGAGCTTTTGAAATTGTTCGTTGCATTAAAAATATTTAAATTTCATTTTAGACTCTTGTAGACAAAATTGACTTCGGCTTCTTAGTGAATACTCCTTTGTACAGAGGGGTTAACAAAATAGTCAAGAAATCGTTGTATTAAATAAAAATTGGTGCAAATATTCAAGTTTTCGATGCATTTTGTGAAATTTGTCTGACATTTCTAAAGATGAATTAACAGCTTTTCCACCGTAAGCATAAAAATTCCCCTTGCCGTGGGGGCTTTTCGTCACTAAACCAGATCTTACAGGTCTATTGAAAATTCTTGAATGCAGTTTGGTATTCTCGACTAAGGTCCACAACATCGTGGACTCATGACGGGTATTCTGATTGGACACTGACTTCTGGCGTCACATGCCTTTAAATTAGGTTTAGTCAATGATAGCAGATGTTAGAAGTGCGGTTGCCCTGCGCTTGCCAGGCTAAAACTCTTACATAGATTTAGACATATAGACATAGGTTCTTGATAGGGTTTATCAGTTTGGTTGTTAAACAAACTTCTGGTAACACAATGGCCTCATTCAGTCTATTTAAAGTCCTCATGGACCGGCCAGTTCAACCTAACCTAACCTTCATACTTTTAAATTACGGAGCAAATTGTTGTAAATGCCCTGGCATAATTTACCAAAGCTCGGCTTCAATCTTTTAAGAGGTGCTTGGTCAGCCCACAGGAAAAGGAAAGCTAAATTCACTTACTCCCTTTTGGGAACTTTAATGTCAATTAATTTCTGTGAATACAATTTACCCATTACTTTAACAAATATGTTTTAAAATTCACAGTGAAATATAAAACAGGGTTTTAAATTTGATATTTAAATCAAATCTTAAATTTCTGAAACGAAAATTAAATTTTCGCCGATAGCACTTTTTGCACTTTAGTGTCTGTTTGCTACGGTGAGTTAATACATTATTCGGTCGCTTATAATTTGGAAAACTAAAAACTAGAACAAGAAAAAAAAACATAGTTCTACTCCTCAAAAAATGTGATTAGCGAATCAGTCGAAGGGGTTAAATCGACTTTAATCTCTTTTTATCTTATAAAACGAAGACCCTCTCCGTTCATCCGTCATTTAGCTAAACGTTATTAGGAGTACATAAAGTGTAATGAGTCCGGACAAGTTCGTTCAATGAGTGGACGTGGACGAGTATTTACTCTTGGCCAGTTAAAAGGGCGCTTCATATATCTATGTTTATTAGTTCAAATTCTTTATTGAATATAAATCAAATTTTTATTTTTAAAGATTATATAAAATTTGATTTGAAATATTTACTTAAAATGTACTTTGATTACTATAACAATAAATAGTAAAGCGAACTAAAGCTGGCTAACTTAAAAAAATAATTGAAAAATATCAAATTTAGAGGAAATAATACCCGACCAATAAACCTTTATATGCGATTATGCTCTAAAAAATAGACGCCCAGTTGCGGGAAAGGACCCTCATTTATGACATTAGGTTGATGTATACATATGCTTAATGTAGGTTTTGTGGCCAACAAAATCAGATTTTTTACTTTTGATATTTTTATTTCGTTTTTGAAATTTGCGTGCACTCAAATTTACCATCCTTTTAGTTTCAGCACTTTTTATCAAACACAAAACTACTTCTACTTGTGTTTGTTACGTTTTTTTTTGTTTTTACAAAGTACTTTATGTAGCTCATGGTCGCAAATATTTAAAGTTTCAGTTACAATTGATGTACTACTTTCATTCAAAGTGTGTGTGGGTGCATGTCGGTTTTGTTTTTTGTGAAATGCTGTTAAATGTAAAAAAAGATGAATTTCACGGATACTTTTTTCCATGTAAGCGTATGAATTACTTTTAATTGTGTCACCTACTAACTTTATTCATAGTTTGTATGTATGTGAGTATAATAGATAAGTGTTTCAATAGCATGTATATATGTGCTGATGTATGTGTGCATGTATATGGGGTATTCCATCCCATTTCGACCAATTTTGAACCCGACCCCTTTACAATTGGCTGAAAGTTTTTCTTCTTTTCTAGCTTACGAAAGACGTTTTTCAGAAGTTTTTCAAATTTTTTCATCCAACTCAAAAAAAGTTATGAATTTTTAAAAAAACACCGTTTTTGTTTTCAAAATGCTATAACTTTTTCAAAAATTGACCGTTTGGGATCTAAATTTGTTTTTAAATGTACTTTTCGGAAAAATTCCAAAAAATTTTTAAAGTTTTTTTTTCAATTAAATAACGGTGTTTTTTTCAAAATGCTATAAATTTTTCAAAAATTGACCGTTTGGGATCATTTTTTTTTAAATATTTTTTTAAAAGTTATGAATTTTTAAAAAAACACCGTTTTTTGTTTTCCAAATGCTATAACTTTTTCAAAAATTGACCGTTTGGGATCTTTTTTTTTAAAAATTTGTTTTTAAATGTACTTTTCGGAAAAAATTCCAAAAAATTTTTAAAGTTTTTTTTTCAATTAAATAAACGGTGTTTTTTCAAAATGCTATAAATTTTTCAAAAATTGACCGTTTGGGATCATAATATTTTTTTAAATGTACTTTTCGGAAAAATACAAAAAAAATTTAAAAGTTTTTTTTCAATTAAATAAAAAAAATTCTCGGCCCACTCCGGGATTAGTAGGGATGATTGCAGAATTGATTGAGGTTTTTTATGAGAAAAAAAGGGCGAAATTCGAAAAATCTCGAAAAACTGAAAATTACAAAAAAAAACTTTAAAAATTTTTTGGAATTTTTTCCGAAAAGTACATTTAAAACAAATTTAAAAAAAAAGATGCCAAACGGTAATTTTTGAAAAAGTTATAGCATTTTGAAAACAAAAACGGTGTTTTTTTTTAAATTCATAACTTTTTTTCGAGTTGGATGAAAAATTTGAAAAACTTCTGAAAAACGTCTTTCGTAAGCTAGAAAAAGAAGAAAAACTTTCAGCCAATTCTAAAGGGGTCGTGTTCAAAATTGGTCGAAATGGGATGGAATACCCCATATACAAAAAGTTTGTGTGAAGCATAGCTGGGCAGAATGCGCTAACAACACTGCACTAACATTGCACTTTCAAGAAATTCACGGGGTTATTTAATTTTAAGTAAATTTAGGGAAGTAAGCAAACAAAAATTTCTTATTCTGAATTCACCACCTAAACCTAAATTCCACTGCGGCTCCCCCTATTAAGTGAATTTTTTATCTTCTTCTTAACACGTTTTATTAGTGACCATTTGAATCTAGAGCAAAGTGCCTAACTATGAAAGCTACTCATTCAATTTTAAACGCCATTTGTCTGTCGCTTTTCAAATTATTAGTCGCATAAAGTTTTATTTGGATTTCAAATTAATTTGAAAGTTACGTTCATAGCAAATTAGCGAACTGTATATAAAAATAAGTTACACTTTTGAAAAGTTTGAATACAATGTAATGAAAAGCAACTAAAATCAATTTATTTTTTTTTCTATTTATAAAAAATATATTTTCATTAGGATGGTCCTTATAAATAATAATTTTTCCAGTCTTAGATGGTCTGCAGTCGGTAACACTTAGTACGGAGCATAACATACAAATTTTGGTCCCGATTGGAAACGTGTGTTGTATAGGGATCTAAGCTCAGACAGCCCTATGAAGACTCAATATGTTAAAATCTGAAGCTTAAAAAAGAGCGACGCTATTTTACCGTTTCCAGTCGCGGTCAGAATTTATATTTATATTTTTAGCGTAGCTATTACCATCTAAATAAATGAAACCGGGAAAAATCGTTTATTTTATTTATAAAGAGCACCCTAATGTACACATGTACTATGTTAAAAAGAGTAAATGGGCTTTCTGCGACGTCATGGTTAGAGATAGAAAAGGCTAAAGACCCAAATACTGAGTATTACAGTGTAACAAAATTAGAATTCTTTTGTAACCGGTGTAGTTTTAATAAGACGGACTTCGCACAGATCATTTTTGCTGAACATACGTGTGTTTCAGCACGTCTGAGTTATTTTGTATTTGAACTTAAAAGATTAGGGGTGTCAGAACGTCTTTGGTCAAGTTGCAAAAAAGTGGAATGGTTATAACTTTAGTTTCTTATTAAGTATTACGCTTCGTGCAAAGCTTAACATTCCATATTAGTATTTTATGTCCCTAAAACAAGTTCTCTCATAGTTTTCTTATCCCATAAGGGAAAAGCCGAGTAAATCTTTAGCACATTTGCGTCAAAACGAAGCAACTTTCTGATGCTTTCGAAGAAATATGAAAAAAAACTTGAAGGACCATATTCCATAGGAACCAGAGTTTTGAAGATACTGCACACTTGGTCGAAGGACACCTTGCTACCAGTTTAAGCTCTGAATGTTAATTAAAAGTAAACTGTACCAGCTGGACTATAAGTTTGTCCAAAATATGTACCTGTTCGATGTCAGCGCGATGAGCTTTTCCCGGCATGGTGGTGTTTATCTGTAATATATCGCACGAGAAAAGTTTGGTGCTCAGTATGTAAATGCGGTCAATGAGTTTAGACCAAGGTATTCTTGTTGGAAACCGCCTATGGAAGTAGACAAAGACACCTGCATATTTATGTATGTGCTTCTGAAAAGCTCATAAGAAAATTTTTATATTGGGCATTTTTTCTTTTTGCAAATTTTCGTGAAAGTATACACGCTTGCGATCAAATATTTAGCATATACGTACTTATGCATAATTTTTTATAAAAGTTCAACGAACTATGTTTCAAAGACTTCATTTAAATGTAGCTTCGGAATATTCGTGATGGTTTTTTATACAGAAAATACCATTAGAGCTTTGTTTAAATGCCTTCAAGCAGTAGGTAGTATGTGACTTTATTTTTTTGCTCATTTCCATTTTGCAACCAATTCCAAGTACATATATTAAGCTAAATTTATTTGCTCTGAAGAGGAAATGACCACAAGCTGTTATTAATATCTACCATTTACCGCCCTTAATTTTCCTTACAACAAAATTTTCAATAATCTGCATTTTCAAATAAATTTTGCTTTGCATGGCTTGACTTGCATATTAGTTTGTTACTCGTATTGTGCTAGAAGTGGCGTCAATTTGCATATAAATTGCATTTAAACTGCACTTCCTCCAATTGTCACCTGACCTTATGGTCACTAATAGGAGTCAGCTTATGACAACAAAAACAACAACAACGATACCATCAAAACAACCAACTCAAGTATTTTAGAATATGAACTAACAAACTATTCTATGGACACTCTTTACACTTTTGTGGCTTTGAAAGCCAATCAAGGCGTATGAGTGACATTTAATTCTTCTCCTATGCTTACATACACATAGATATATGTGCATATGTATCCGTATTTAGCAATACTCTCTAGTTATAGAGTAGGTAATCTTTCTAGAAGAATACTGGTTATAAGACCACGTAGTGTACGAAGCAAAGAGGGAAGAAAGACGCCAAGTTAGAAGAAAGCAGCATGAGGCCGAATGGCATCTATGCGACAAGCTGTTGGCTACAATAGTACCAGCCTAATCTATCCGAGAAGTAAAATCTTCTCTCAACTAACAAAAATTAAGCTTTAATAGACTATCGTTACATCTGTCCTGATGTTTGCCACAGAGTCCTAGACAAGGAATGACCCTGAAAATGTTTTTCGAAAGACTTATATTCCTTCCTGTGATGCCAATGGAGTATGTAGTAAGAAGTTAACACTCATCTATTGTGGCTCTGAATTCCTGCAGGGTAGTAATGCATATACTTATACATTTTCCAAATTTCACACCTTAATGTTGTTGTTGCTTATAGTTCTGCCAGTGCTGTCACATGCTGCTTGTTGACCTTTGCGTAGTTGGATGTAGAGAAGAAGCATCTGTGAGTGTAACTGAGATAGTCAAAAGTGTAAGACACTTGAAAAATCAATTAGTTCAGAGCAGTTTGATAACAAATGACCCTGCAAACAAGCAAATATATAAAGGTTAGAGCAAATTTTTAGAGTTAAAGCACTTATACAATTTTATGTTAACATTGAAAAGATTTTCTTTAGTTTTTGATTAAGAATAAAGAGAAAGCTACAAATATATGCAAGCTTTTTAATCAAATTAAAAACTAAACTATTTAAACTTTTGCGCTTATCTAAAATCACTTTAAACCGCACATTACAAAACTTAAATAATTTCCATATAAATTCTCCACTTTTGCTCTCGTTGATAGTTTTCCTGAACGCTAATCGTTAAGCTACTAGTGAAAGGGAATTTATATATATCTAGTGTATACTTTTGGTAGATATGTTTGTATATTTAATCGACATCTGCACGTTTTAACAATTCAAACTTTATCTACGCAAGTATTTGCTCTTCACTTTGCCACCAGCAACACCATCCTTTAAAAAGAAACTCGAGCTCAAAGTTCGAATATTTAGTGCAGAGCATAAATGAGTGTGGAAATATGTTTTGACAAAGGTCACTCATGACAGATTTCTTTTTCAATGGAAAAGTTATTGGCTGATAATAGTGAATGCTTACTATCGCTTTGCTTTGGACATTTGACAGAAGTACAAAAGATTTACTTAATTTTCTGAAAATTAATCTGCATTAAGAAAAGTTAGTGTACATCAAAAGTGGCTTTCAGATTTCAGCTGAACTGATAAACGTTCGGGTTAGTTTTTAATAGAACATACAAATTGGAATATTGTTTTTGTATTACTTTAAGTCTTAGTACTAACTACCTGGCATATGTATATGTTTTGTTCTTACATAGCACAGCATCAAAATCGTGTTCGAACAACTTTTTGTCAGCTATTGCTTGTGATGTTAAAATATTTATTAAGTTGTTTGCACCATATTTTGGGTGCAGCTAAATTGTGCAAATATTCACACTTATGTACACATGTTAGCTTTCTTGTTACTGAAGTTGCAAACTTTCTTGCTGACATTGCCATTTAACAGTTATTTAATAAATTTATGGCGCATATAATACGGTCAACTAATATTTTGTGCCTTGACTGAAAATGTCCTTCACATTTTCACATATATATTAACATATGTATATACAGCAACAAACAGAAAAATAGCAGTAAACTTTTTTTCAAGTTCGTCAATTATATTCATTTTTTATTTTCGATATTTTAAAGAAAAAAATTGTATGAATTTGAAACATTTATGAACTGAACTATGCAACCAAAATCAAAGACGTTTTCGAAACATTTCGAAAGCTCGAGGAAATTTTACGAATATTTTATTTGCAGTTTTGTAGCCTCATCAAATTTACTCTTACAAAAGGATCTATCAAATCGCATTGATTTTGACACTTTTTTCCGAAGCTTGTTTTACATTTTTTCGAAAACCTTTCTGAGATTGGCTTGTATAGTTCAGTTACAGAGTTTATTGAAGTTTTTTCTTAAAATATCGCAAATAAAAACAAGTAAGGACGGGACTGTCTTCGGCTGTGCCGAAGACTTCATACCTTTCATGATTGGGGCTGAATAATAATCTTATCCCGTTCGTAATTCCCAAATAATCGGATGTATAAGATAAGAAATATATAGTGAACAGATGTACATAACGATTTTTAAGATAAATATAAAATAAAAATGGCAAAAACCCCCTTATCTGAACGATCGGTTGTATGGGATATATATTATATATAGCTGTTTCGATCGACATGATTTTTACGGGAAATCTTCTATGATATATTAGAATAAATATTACCAAGTTTAACGTTTTTATATATTTGAAATTAAGAGAGAAATTGCCAAAAATCTTTCTATCTGAACGATCGGTTGTATGGGATGTATGCTATATATAGTTCCGATCAAAGTGATTTTTTCAGGATATCTTCTATAATATATTAGAATATATATCACCGAGTTTCACGTTTATACTTTCTCAATTGCGGCAGGAAGACCAAAATCGTCTTATCTGAACGATTGGTTGTATGGGAGATATATGTTATAGGTCCGATCTACCGGATCCGACAAATGTCTAATATAATACAAAAATACATCCTTGTGCAAATTTCATTCGAGATATCTGAAATTTGAGGGACTAGTTTGCGTTCAACATACAGACGGACGGACAGGCGGACATGGCTATATCAACTCAGTTCGTCGCCCTGATCATTCGGTATACTTAATGGTGAATCTATCTTCTATATTTCTCAACGTTACAAACATCGAACCAAAGTTAATATACCATTTCATGTTCACTAAAGGTATAACAAGAATTTAATTGACGAAATTTGGATAAAAAAACTGTCACACTGCTATTTGTTTGTGCGCTGATGTATGCTCATTCTTCAGCAAGTGCATTTACTATACACAGTATATCGACTGCAAAAGAGGATATTAAATAAGAATAGGGGGATTCGCTTACAAGGATTGATTGCACAGATTGCAAAGTTTAAAACAACAAAATACACCCAAAAAATTATATGCATATATACTTTTGTTGTAGTTTTAGGAATATTTGCTGCTTCCTTAAGATTCGTCAGTAGTGCTTAGTAGGCGTTGTCTTGGTGTTTCTTTTTAGAACACTTCCTTTTAGCATCAAGCTCCATTTGGATTTTTCTCAGAACAAAAAGATACTCTTGCCCGTTGCCCTGCTATTTCTCATAAAATTTCTACAGAAATTAGTTTAAACTTTTATTATAACAGACCTAAAACAACTCTTTTATTTTTTATAAGTTACTAAATAAATAAAGTGGAAAGTGCCGATATAAGTTGTTTTCCAACAAATAAATTCTTCGGTTTATAAAGTAATTTTGGAAGAGTGTTTAATTGTTTTTACGCGAATTCTCTAAAGATAACTTTAACCACCAATATGAAGTAAATAAATGTAAGGATGATAACCACCGAATATATTTTAGGCCGGCCTTCTATTCCAATTTACATCGTGTTCCTTTAAATTTTTCCTACAAATTAGCGGGACAGGACCTACTTGTTTTATGCCGAATCCGAACGGCATCTGCAAGGCAGATGAGTTTCACTGAGATTTTTCATGCCAGAAATACACTCGAAGTGCTTTCCAAATACTGCCGAAGGGCGAACTCGCTTAGAAAAATTGTCTTCTAATTGAAAAAAACTTGTTTCTAAAATTTTGATGTTGCTTTGGCCGGTCGTGAACCCAAGATCATCGGTGTGGAAGGCGGAGTATGAAGTAAAGGCATTCTTAAGTAACTTGTGAGATATGTTAGAGGATGCCATGGCGTATGAGCAACAAACGTTGCTATGCTAAGACGTAAACGCAGTGTAAGTTCGATGTCACCCTATTGAGAATTCAGTGGTTTTTCTTACATTCGCGTTCATTAGCAAATAACATAAAACATTGTAATGCCACAGAAAATTGTTTCTTAACACAGTAGCTCTTAGGCAGTGGTGGGTAATCAAGGCCCTTCGAGGCTATTTGTGCGACAAAAACTTCTAAATATATCATTGTATACGCTAAGCTGAAACGCTTAAAATGGTATAGCGGGATTTATATGGTCCGATTTTTCCTGAAAAATTATGACAGGCGCTTAGAAACTCTTTTGCGATGACCCTTCAAATGACCAATATAAAAAATACTCTTTAGCGCTAATAATAAAAACAATATCTAACCGAATACACAAATAAATAATTTATGGGCATTAGAAGCGTTTTCAATAAAATTTAGAATCTAAAGCAATTCAGAACAAGCGCTTAAGTGCTCATATATTACCAAAATGATGACCACTTACGCTGCCACATTTTGTGGATTATATATTCAATTTTATGAGTATAGAAGTCATTTAAATTGTATACACACACACACACACTCACAGACAAAGCTAAACACATTGCGTTGCTGGGCTATTCCATTGGACTTTCCTTTCAAACACATTTTGTATTTGACTGCATTTTTACTGCTTTCTTTTCCTAATTTTAAAGCAAATATTCAATTATGTATACATGCAAAAAAAAAGAAAAAAGGCAGGAATTTATGTGCAAGTAAATTTGTTTAATGTGTAATAACCCTTTTGGGATTGTCAAATTGGTTGATTGACCATTGCTTTAAAAATAATTGCATTGTTATTGTAAACATCAGCAGTCCTGCACATACGTTTCACAATATTCGTTCATTCATTTATTCGCTTATTCAATTTTGCAATGCGAGCGTGTTGTTTATCGTCCTTGCGACAGACACTCTGTTCTCCTTCTCTGACCTTCAATGTCGTTTATGAAGCTTCAACACATGTAAAATATTATTAAATATATATTTCGTTTTTTATCTTACCAAAGCCATTCATTTGAAATGAAAATTGAAAACGAAAATTCGTTTGCCTAAATATTTGGCAAGTTTATCATAAACGCACAGCTGGTCCATTGAGCGAACGCTGTCTACCCACGCGATTTATTAACTTTGACTCAATTCAAGTGAAGTAATCGATTGAAATGTTTGACTGTATTACCCCTCATCCCTGTAGCCCGTTGGCAAGAGATTTTGTCATTGACAAAATATTTGAAAACATCAAAGCTAATGGACAACCGACAGCAGGCGGCAACAAGATAAATGTTGTTATTGTTGTTGTGTTGTATATATTTTTGGCTTAAGGTTCTTGCGATTTAAAATTCAATTTAGCAAATACATACGCACAAATGCTCACGAACAGCGTCAATTGTCCAAATCTGCTGCACATGTTTTAACGGTTTGCGTGTGTGTGTGTGTGTGAGCGAAATAACTTTAGTATGATGACGCTTATTTTCCATTGTCAGTAAGTACAAAAGAGCAGTGGAAGGACAGTGTCGTGCTCCGAATAATAGTATTGCCTTAATATTCATTTGGGGATAAACTAAAAGAAAACGGCCTGAACATGAAGTACTCGTGAAGTTCAACTCTTACCGATTCGGCTTTTTACCGATGCAGACAAGCTTTTGTTTTATTATCGATTTTTCATAGATAGCGAATTATTATCTTCGACCTATCGGTTGTTTCGGCACGTCAGCCGTTTGCCATCGGGTTTTGAAGAAGATGAGTAGGGCTGTTTATAGAGTAGGCCCTCGTCACCATCAGTCTCGGTTCGATCCCCAGAGAAATCCCCAAATAACACACATTTGGAAGTTTCGGTTAGCGATTTTCATGGTCTCACTATATCAATAGCCTAAAATTGCTTTTTGCTTTCCAGTTTTTCTTAAACTAAAAAGTTTGGAATTGAATAAAAACTATTTTTAACTCATGTTTAAGTTCATGATTTTGGTCGGGTTACTATCAATGGTGACTTTGCTGCTATGATTAGAACGGGCCGACTGTTCGTCACATGCCTTTCTCGGCACGATCTATTTGATGGACACTGGGAAAATCTTTTCAGCTGCACACAATTCCGAACCACGATCAGCTTAGAAAGCAACCGTGTTCTCATAATTTGCAAAAGTTTTGTTAACTGTTCTTCGGGTATCTACCTTCCCAATTAACCAACAATATTTGATTTTTTATTGCTGCTGGAGATCAAATTAAATAAGAAAATTATTTCTCTAGCGATTAAAATTTTATTCTGTCTACATAATTTATTAAATATCTTCGTTTAATTGTTACTCTGTCAACTACAGAATACCTTCGAAAATCCGTAAAAATGTGGAGTACTAATTTTCTCTCTAATTTCTTTAACTTTAAATATCAGTCATTTCTCAATACGCTTGGTTTAAGCCCACTGTATATCACAAGCAGCTTAATCATCTTACTTCGCACCACTAAAGCTGTAACAATTTTATCACGTCAATGATATCGTTGACTGTTTGCCATGGCGTATACGCAACATTCGGCTGCTACTTTGGCCCAATCCAAGCATCGAACTGAATGACAAGCATAGGGTTTCTTGACTACATAATTGCGTGCGTTTATGTCGTATACATACACATGTATATATAAAAGTGAGTGCTGTCAACCCTTTAAAGAGTAAATGACAATTTGGTATTGTGTGCGTAAGTGGATGAAACCCTTTTAGCACAATTGCTATAAATTTGTGTCCATCGCTGCATGAAATGCTGGACCATCAAGCACTATCACATATCAACAATGAAAAGGAAGTAAAAAGGGTGATGAAAGAATTGGCTCTTTAAACTCCTTGCAAAATGTATACGAATGAATTTCACTGAGAAATATAAGAAAAGCTTATTTAAATCCAATTTAAGTTAAGAACGCCCCATCTATAAAAAGTATGGTGTACGGGGTGGGGGAGTAGCTTACAGCACCTAACGAAGTGCATGCATGAACACATATACATATAAGCACTATATTTTTACTTACTTTGAAATGAAACTATGTTTGTGCATAACTGCACTTGCAAGCCCTGAAGTATTTTGCTGCACATGTGAGCGTTTCTGTGTTGCCAACAAGCGACGCGATTGATGTTTTCACTTGTGTGTTGTGTAGTCCAAAGTAATATATTTATAGCCTTACGAATTCAATTTTCACGCGGTATTTTTTTCATAGCTCTTTTACCCCTTAATTTATAGTACAAAAATTGTTGCTAAAGTTGCTTCCTTCATAGTCCAATTGTCAGAAAAATTGGTGTTAAGGGAAAATAAAACCACATAAAAGGTATAAAAAATGGCTAAAAATTAAGCACCAAAAAATGGGTAACGAGTGTGAGAAAGATAATATTGACACATTAACATGCCTGTGGGAAGACCTTTCATTCGCCACTTACATTGGAGTGTCACTTGCTGTGCGAAGCGCATTCTGGGCCCATGACGTTTACGTAGACACTTTGGTTAAAGTGATGTTGATGGCCTGTCATCAATTTTATGTGTCAACCTTGCGTTTATATATATATTCTTTTTCATACCCTGTCTCATTGCTTATTTTTATCCATCGCTTGCGGCTGCTCAAGTGCCATCTATATTTATCTCTTTTTTTTTGGGGCATCGTACATATCCTCAGTGCTTAAGTTACAAAGGTGTTACGGCAAAGCAATGTCGGCCAAAAGTGTGCCCTCAGGGTAATGTAATTCATAAAAAAGCAATGTAGGGGAAAAAGAAACAAATTGAAACATATATATTCGGTCAAATAGCTGTATTATTACATTTGTATAAATTTATGTATTCGTCTCAATACGCTTCAATCACTCTTTCGATGTTCTGTGGTGATTTTACGAGTTGAAGTCAATATTCATAAGCAGGCGTCGCCGATTGTTTTTTAGAATAAAAAATGTCAATTTTTTCATGTCTTTTATGAGGGTTCATGAGAGTGAAAGTAAAGATAACAAAATACTCATAAAAAAATTATCTGCGCAATTGAAATCATAATGTCTCGGGTAAAGGAATATTTATAAATTTATGTGCCACGTGTTTCGAAGCTATTGACTTTTTATAACTTCAATAAAAGTAATATCAAATAAATTGAACTTAAACTCGAAACATATATTTCTAATTCCTTTTTATAATATAATATCACATAAATTATCGATATAGAGATCTTTAAATCTCTTTTATAATGGAGCTGCTCTGAGTGTGCATGTGGGAAGGGGTCTAGAATATGAAAAATATATGAAAGATGAAGAAAAATATGTAGGGGAAGGGTGTGGTTTGTAAAAAAACAACCCTCATTTTTTAAATGCAGTCAAGCAAATTATTGGGCGGGACAATGTCTGCCGGGAATGATAATACAAAAATAACAAGAAGAGATGTGTAAATTCACATACATATCAAGAACAAATTTACAGAGAAATGTCACTTATATGCAAATATCATTTGAGGCTATTAAAACAGTGACTGCAAGAAAAACGAAGTTCTTGCCATTTAGTGTTTTGTGAAGAGATTAACTAAAAAGGAGCGGACCAGGACCATTCAAAATTTTCTTTGAAACTATCATATTTTCCAGCATCATATTACTACTGGTATGTAGTTACGAACCATAAATACTTATGTAGCATACTTTGGTCAGTTTAAACTTTTAAGAAATTTTTATTTAAAGTGGGCCGATCAGGTCTATGTTAGGTAACTTTACCCCCTTTTCAAATTTTTTTCTCTGCTGCTTTCGGTAAAATTTAGCTGTATGCCGTAAAGATATTGCATTTTTGTTAACATTACAATAAATTCTTTTTCAACGGGCGTAGTCGATAAAAGTTTTTTGTCAATTCATTTAGGTCGGGGTTTCAGTGCAAGTTTGAAAGTCCAGCTAAATTTAACTAGACTTTGTACAATACAATGGCAAGAAGAATTTCTCTATCAAATTTCAACATAGTATCTTCAAAAACTTTTTCTTTTGGACTGAAAAACGTCCAAATTTTCCTTTTTTAAATGTGATCCGTGCTCATTTTTCAAAGTTAGTGGGACATTCACAAACTTTTTTTAAATATAAGAACCAACTCAGTCAAATGCGTAGGTAGGCACCAACGTATAAAATATATAAGGTTGGAATATTGACTTCTGAAAACCTAAAAAAATAATAAACATAATCGTGCATATCTCAAGAATAGAAAATTCCACCCAAATCATATACAAATTCTACGCAACACAATAACAAGAATGAAAACCACGACAGGTTAACTTGCAGCAAGAAAAAAAAGGTTTTTGGTTTAAATCACGCCGATTGTGAATACCAAAAGTCACAGCATGACACGCAGAATAGTTGTAAGTTGTGTGTAAATAGCCTTTGGCGATTATGGGTTCTTAATAAAATGTCAAATTCTTTTTCAATTTACTTCCAATCATGGAAAATTTGATCATTCAGATTGAACCACTGGCATACATACATACTGCTTAAATAAACACTGAAGTCTGTAAGAAAGGATAAAATTAATAAATAATATGCGACTCAGTCAACTTGTCGCCACTAGAACACGTACGCCTTTTTTCTACAATTCCACACCAACCAATATCCGTCCTCACATTGTTGCTGTTTTGAGCTTATGCAGGCATGTTGTGCCTTGAGGGCAATGATTTATGGTGTTAGTGAGTAAAAATACTGACTTACAACTTACACACATACATACATGCATACACAGTACAAAACGTATCAAACAAGTGTTGGCGGCCACTAACTTTTAACGTCCCAAAGTCCTATTTGATGTTGTGTGGGTTGTTTCCAGAAAATTTTGTGTATGCGACTTTAGCCAGACTTGGCTATTTTTGTCAAGTTGTCATGTTCTGGATGGCGGCTGTGGTTGGGAGAACGCATAAATATGTATGTATGTGCATGTGTGAAAATTTGTCAGATTGTTTATTGCCTTTGCTTTGGGAAAAATTGAAAAATATTTTTACAAACTTTCTTGACAAGTCGTTGCTTTAAGTCTTTAGAGCTGCCGTCTGCCTCTTACATGCGAAAATGATTTTGCAAATATTAGCAGCAATCTTTGTCAACGAATTCACAAAAAAATACAACATATTGTAAGCAGTGTATTTAATAAATACCAACTCAAGACAAATACTTGTTGATTTAAAATACGGAGTTTGTGACCTGCTTTGCGCGATGAACAGAGAGCTGACAAAAGGATGGTTGAAGTTTTTAGTGCAGATTCAATCCCGATATTTTGAATGAATGCGTACAACAAATATGTTCGCTGCTGTTTTCCAAATAGAATACAAACGATTTCAGTTGTTCAGCTAGGGAGGACTATATTCCATTGTATGTATGGATGTATGTATGTGTTCCGATACTTTGTCAATACACGTTTCACTTGGACGAACTTGGCTTGAAGCTGTGTTAGACAACCAAAGTAGTAAGAAAACGCACGGTACGAACAGAAAAAGAATAACGCTACATATTTTTCATGCAACGCAAATAAGTGAAAAAATTAAAAACTTTTTTGGTTTGGTACATAAAAATAAGAAATGTGCGGAAAGAACATTTAGAAAAAATAAAAATAAAAAAGCTGACAACTTTTCAATTGTACGGGTACCGTTGGGTGGTAAGGGGTAGTCAAAAACTTTTCACACTCTCTCAATTGTTTATTTGTTTGTTTGTGTGGGTTCCTTGCGGCTTGTTTTTATTTGTTTGGTGTGCAAAGTTCGGCGGCCTGTTGCCCCTTTCTTATACGGCTTTGTTGTGTGTTGGCAACCTCACAGCTGGGATGCCCAGTACCCGTCCTTTGATAGTTTTAGTTTTTATTCTACTCTTTTCTAGTTGTCATCGTACCCCACACTTGAATTGAGTGATATTCACACTTTATCCAATTTATTGCTGTGAACTATGTTAATTTTTTTGTTATTGGGTGAAAATTACAAATTGTTTGCACCATCCAACAAATGTGTTTAATTTTGCGGGTTTTCAACGTTAGGTGCTAACCGCAGCTGTGGGTGTTTTCCCAAGTTGTTTGTGGTACAATAAGTTGCGACGGCTTTAGTTCCTGGGCACTTTGAGATTTGCTCTAAGCGGCTAAGTTATTAAAAGTTTAGATGAATCGAATAAGCATATAACGACCAGCGGTTTATTGCTGTATTCATGTAGCCAAAGATTTTTTTCCGGAAATAAATGTAGAGCAGCAGTTGAAAAGATTAAGGCTCTCCTCAAAAAGATATTACGAAACATATGCTGCGTTTTTTAATACAGCTTTAAAATCTACAGTCGAATTTAATTGCAATCACAAGTACAACAAATATTGAAATAGGCTTTTTATGATTGTAAGTATCATTCACTTCTGAGTATTAGATTGCAATCACGTTGATTGTACAATCATTGATTGTATAACATTCACATCATATTATGGATGTGTAATTTATCCGAAACAGTCTAAGTTGATGTGAGACTTGCTTTATTTCGATATTTTTAACAAGTTTCGCAGTCATTTAGTCTTAGTTCGACTGTTTATTACTCTTTTATTTGTGTCTGTCATCAGGTACTCTGATTGGGGCATTCGCTGTGCATTTTTAGGTCTCACATGTTGCTTTGGCTATGTATGTGTAGGTTATTGCATTTCTCATTCAATGGATATGTGCGGTCGGTTCAAAATTGGTTTCTCCTTAAAATAATTTATTTTATAATTTTTGCCTAGAATTCACTCACTATAACTTATAACTGCCTCTGAGACTCGTTTTTGAATTAAAATGCTCCTGGCTACATAAAATACTTCAGGTCAACGGTTTAAAAGTTACTGAAACCCCATTGAAAGTTTTTGTTGTAATTTGCTAGTTCTACTTCACTTATCGAACTCAACTCATCGAAAAACTTTGATATTCAATCAAATTAAAATGACATGCATTTCTGCATAAAAATCTTGCCTAAAGTATTTTTCTTATTAAGTTTCAGTTTCTTTTAAAATTTACAAAGTTTTTGCTTTTTATTTTCATTACCACCTTTCACAAAAACACACTTTTTCAATTTCCATTTTCAATTTTCATGTATTTGCTAACAAATTTATGAGCAGAGTCATGGACGATAAATAAGGTTGGCAGGTGGTGTGGCGATATTGCAGCGACAAATGGTGGACAAAAAATTTAATTAAAAGGAAAAGTACAAAAAAAACATTATAAGTAGCCGAACTTAACTGAGTTGTTTCTACAACTTTGGTCATTTCAATTAAGGGCTATTGTTGGGAGAAAAGAAAGGTGGAAACAAAGAAAGTGAAAATAAAGCAAGACAAATTTAAAACTTTCTTTCAGCAATGGTCTGATTAGACTTAAAAAATTGCGCCAACAGCTAATTGAAGAGGAATGCATAGCAGTCGTATGTTGGTGTGTGTATGGTGTGTGTGGTAGGCACGATTGATGGGCGAGTTAAAAGCGTGAGTTTTATTTTGCTTGTAGATTATGTTCGATGATATGATGAATGTAATAAGGCATTCGCTGATGAAGGATTTGTTGTGGATGAAACTATGAATACCAAGGCAGAAGTTGATGTTCGCGAAGGCATTCAGTAGGGTATTATACAATCTTAGCTACAGTTTTTCACTATACTTTTTTCTTAGATAAAAAGAGGATGGGGCATTGTTCTAAATGAAGGGAAAGTTTGAACTCTGCGATTGATATCAAGAAAAAGAGACAATGATTTTTTATACGTATTTCAGCGGATCATCACGAGTTGGTATCATTTTTTGATAGTAAATTAATTTCACAACTAACGTTAACTTGTGTTTAACTAGTTCTGTTACACATAGTTTTTACGTATGTACGTCGAAATTTTACTGTACTCACTTAGCCAAACACATTGTCCAGATCGATGTAGGAACGTGGACACTGTTGTTGTTGTTGTTGTAGCAATGCTCGCCCCACCCAATAGGCGCGACCGATCACAAATTGTCATCAATATCCTCTAACGGGAGTCCAAGGAAACTGCCGTTTCAACAGGGGTGGACCATAAGGAAAGGGTGTTAGAGGCGTTGGTTCCACATTACAATTAAAGAGATGGTTGGTGTCATGTGGGGACACATTGCAAGCAGGGCATACATTTTGTATGTCGGGGTTGATTCTGGATAGGTAAGAGTTTAACCTGTTACAGTATCCAGAACGAAGTTGAGCAAGAGTGACACGCGTTTCCCTGGGAGTATGCGTTCCTCTCTGCGAGTTCTGGATATTTTTCTCAAGTACTGGATTCACCGGGCAATTCCCGACATAAAGGTCCGACGCCTGTCTATGGAGTTCACCAAGGACCTGCTTGTGTTTTTCGACATTCATACGGCTGGGTGCTCAGGCGCCGGATTTCCTCAAAATGCTACGAGATGACGATCCTTATGGCCCAGGGCTGAGCGGTGCTGTTCGCTCAGATCAGATGTCTGTTGGGATGCTCAGCGTTTCTGGGTATTCAACTAGAAACTGTTAGTGCAGAGCTATCTCAGTTCTCTCGGCTCTGATGGTGGATATTCTCAGCCTCATCATGCAGATGGTGTTTTCTGGGGACATAAGAGAGCAGCCCTGATGGTCGATTCTGAGAGCAGTATTTTGGCAGGCCTGTAGTTCTTGCACAGTGGGTGTGTTTTTTGAAGGCTTGG
>JARSSU010001263.1:0-48022 GCA_029619165.1 Eurosta solidaginis | reverse complement strand
TCATAAAGTGCTTTCACATATAACAAGAAATTAAATTTAAAAACAAAGCTTAAGCTTTTGGATGATGATTGCAAAACAGCGTCTCGCTGGCGTAGCCGTCTCCTGTTTTGAGCAATCGTTCTTCTATGATTTCGGAAGCCATAAGTGGACGAAAAACTGAACCTATTGTGAAAACATACCACATGATCCGTACACTTTTTATTTCCTCCTTTATAAAAAGAATGATATTTCTCTTATACACAAAACTGACAAACTAAGTCAAAATCAATCAATAAAGTGCCACGACGACGCACAAGCCCACTTTTGATTAAACATTCAGCTGAGTGAACTTAGACACCCCTTACTTGTTCTCTCTAATAGATGTTTCTGCAAGC
The DNA here is from genome assembly GCA_029619165.1 of Eurosta solidaginis. Taxonomy (NCBI): domain Eukaryota; kingdom Metazoa; phylum Arthropoda; class Insecta; order Diptera; family Tephritidae; genus Eurosta; species Eurosta solidaginis. The sequence goes on along the minus strand of JARSSU010001263.1, from coordinate 47,648 downwards.
CCTCTACATTGGTGTCATCGAAATCTTTGCTAATATCCTCTTGGAAGATTTTCTATTGATGACAGTAAGATTTGTATAGAACCCTAAACGTAGTTTTATGCCAAACTTAGCTATTTAGGTTAGTTACACTGGATGATATATCGTAACATCCGTCAGTTTATGGCAAAACAGGAATTAGATAACATTTTTCATTAATTTTTATGTAGCCTTCATTATCCGTTCTAATTCAATCAATATTTTCTATTGTCAAACGTTCATACACTTTTGGCTCCCTGTTTTCTTAATGTCCGCGGCATTTCCTCTTATGTTGATACTTCCCGTGGAAATTACGTTGTTGATTACCTAATTCGTACTGATATTGATTCATTTCAACGAATTTAGATCCCTATCTTCCTCAATGTCTTTTTTGAAGAACTTCACACCTACAAGTCTTCTTGCGTAATAGTACATTATTATTGACCACTTCTATAATGATTTTGTGCAATTTAAGCAGATTTCTATATAAACATTAATAAACTTTTCATTCATGGTCGTGTTATTCAATTTACGGGACAGTGAAAACTATGAAAACTCTAAGGGTCAAGAGTCTAATAGTAAAATACAACAGACCACACTTCCTAACAGTGTTTTATTTGTAAATACACGACACATACACTTCGAGAAATAATACTTGAAAGTGCGTACTTTCTTTTCGGAACGATCCTTATCTTAAAACTGATATTCAGGCGAATTCATAAAATGAATTTGGAGCGCAACAAAAATTTTTTAATGATTAACATCCAATTGAATGCGCTTTCAACTAATAAGTACAAGCAAAATGTAAAAATGTCTAAATATAAAACTCTCAAGCTATCAAAATAAAGTATAAAAAGAGACGAATAATAAGCTGAAAAAAAGATATAACATTTGTTTTATACAAGAAGTATAGCCAGGAGCTAATCAAATTCAGCAACACGTTGTTCGACGTCGTGTAATCATTATTTTTGTTGTTGCTTAACAAATTTTTACATCTTTTCATTGTGAAAGTTAGCTTGTTATTGCAGCGAAACAAATCATTGACACAAACAGGACGTTAAGTTGCCGAAGGAACGCACACACTCACAAATTAAATTTTCCATTTTGGTATTAGCTTTACGGCCAATATTAAAGCTGGCGATTTCATTACCAAAGCTAAACGACAGACTTGCAGAGGTGAGAACAACTTAATTTGACAATATTATGATTCAAAGGAAACAACTTTCGTTGAGGATGGGATTACAGAAAAGTATTGTTAGGCAAAAAATTGGTAGCTCATAACCAGCACAGCGCTAGAGAGCAGGAGCTGAAATTGTTATTCCTTCTATAATATAATTCCTTGCAAAACTATTAATTTTGGACTATAGATATATTTGGATCAAGATAAAATATTTTCGGGTTTTTATTTTTTGAGTCCGATAGAACTATTTAAATTCGGACTTCTAAAAATAAAAGTCCGGAAATAAAAGTTAAATCCGGACTTTTATTTTTTAAGGCCAAAATAAAAGTCCCGCTTGATAACAAAGAAACGGCTTATCCGAAATAAAAAAAATTTAATTCGGATAAGCAGTTTCTTTGTTATCAAGCGGGTCTTTTATTTTGGCCTTAAAAAATCGGACTCAAAAAATAAAAATACAGATTTTATTTTATATGTGAACCTTTATGGAAAAAGTTCATTATTCGACATGCTATTGCTATAGGGATACCCGGAAACTCAAAACATTTTCACCTAGGACAATTTTTTGGCCAGGATTTTTCGACTCCGAAAAAAAAATTTTCCGTGCCTGCTAGACAGTATTGAAAAGCATTAGAAAAATCGTTTTCTAGCGAATGAAAGTATTTGGCATATTTTCATAATCTCATATCTTTGAAAATGCGGCCGCCTCAACATGGCAACGTTTATTTGCTTATAATATTTAAAATTTAATATTACGATGATGGAGCAATTATTTGGTATTAACAGCACGTTAAGTCTCACAGCAACAAGTTAGCCATATCCTACGCACCTACGCCTGGTGTACCAACTGTACGGTTAGCTGATATTTTATGCACAAAATCTGTCATAAGAACATACTATTTTGATTTTGTTTTGGTTGTTGTTGTTGCGGCGCACACACAAATGATGGAAAAGTGTCAGATTACTGACATATTCTCATCACTCTCATTCTTTGCTCAGTTTCAGCTACAATCTAACTTCAACCGCACCACCTAGACTAAGCTCGAACTGTGCGGCGTTCGCAATTTTATCGGTATATCTGTACTTTGAAAAGTTTTGTTCCACACATATTAATGTTTTTGTAACCAGCAAATTTGTTTGAATAAACAAAAAAGAAGGAACAAGTAAGGAAGGTTAAGTTCGGGTGTAACCGAACATTACTTACTCAGTTGAGAGCTATGGTGACAACATAAGGGAAAATAACCATGTAGGAAAATGAACCGAGGGAAATCCTGGAATGTGTTTGTATGATATGTGTATCAAATGGAAGGTATTATAGAGTATTTTAAGAGGGAGCAGGGCCATAGTTCTATAGGCGGCGCCATTTAGGGATATCGCCATAAAGGTGGACCAGGGCTGACTCTAGAATTTGTTTGTACGATATGGGTATCAAATTAAGGTATTAATGAGGGTTTTTAAAAGGGAGTGGTGGTTTTTGTATAGGTGGTCGCATTTTCGAGATATCGCCATAAAGGTGGACCAGGGGTGACCCTAGAATTTGTTTGTACAATATGGGTATCAAAAGAAAGGTGTTAATGAGTATTTTAAAAGGGAGTAATCCTTAGTTCCATAGGTGGACGCCGTTTCGAAATATCGCCATAAAGGTGGGCCAGGGGTGACTCTAGAATTCGTTTGTGCAATATGGGTATCAAACGAAAGGAGTTAATGAGTATTTTAAAAGGGTGTGGGGCTTAGTTCTATAGGTGGACGCCTTTTCGAGATATCGCCATAAAGGTGGACCAGGGGTGACTCTAGAATGAGTTTTGTACGATTTGGGTATCAAATTAAAGGTAGTTGTATATGTGAAGGCGTTTTCCAGATATCGACCAAAATGTGGGCCAGAGTGACCCAGAACATCATCTGTTGGATACCGCTAATTTATTTATATATGTAATACCTGCCAAGATTTTAAGGCTTTTTTATTTCGCCCTGCAGAACTTTTTCATTTTCTTCTACTTAATATGGTAGGTGTCACACCCATTTTACCAAGTTTTTTTCTAAAGTTATATTTTGCGTCAACAGACCAATACAATTACCATGTTTCATCCCTTTTTTCGTATTTGGTATATAATTATGGCATTTTTTTCAATTTTCGTAATTTTCGATATCGAAAAAGTGGGCGTGGTCGGATTTCGTTCATTTTTCATACCAAGATAAAGTGAGTTCAAGTAAGCACGTGAACTAAGTTCATTAAAGATATGTCGATTTTTGCTCAAGTTATCGGGTTAACGGCCATGCGGAGGACTGACGGACAACTGTGTATAAAAACTGGGCGTGGCATCAACCGATTTCGCCCATTTTCACAGAAAACAGTTAACGTCATAAAATCTATGCCGCTACCAAATTTCAAAAGGATTGGTTAATTTTTGTTCGACTTATGGCGTTAAAAGTATCCTAGACAAATTAAATGAAAAAGGGCGGAGCCACGCCCATTTTGAAATTTCTTTTATTTTTATATTTTTTGCACAATATCATTACTGGAGTTGAATGTTGACATTAATTTACATATATACTGTAAAGATATTAAATTTTTTGTTAAAATTTTACTTAAAAAAAATTTTTTTTGAAAGTGGGCGTGGTCCTTCTCCGATTTTGCTAATTTTTTATTAAGCGTACATATAGTAATAGGGAGAAACGTTCCTGCCAAATTTCATCATGATATCCTCAACGAATGCCAAATTACAGCTTGCAAAATTTTAAATTACCTTCTTTTAAAAGTGGGCGGTGCCACGCCCATTGTCCAAAATTTTACTAATTTTCTATTCTGCGTCATAAGTTCAACCCATCTACCAAGTTTCGTCGCTTTACCTGTCTTTTGTAATGAATTATCGCACTTTTTCGGTTTTTCGAAATTTTCGATATCGAAAAAGTGGGCGTGGTTGTAGTCCGATATCGTTCATTTTAAATAGCGATCTGAGATGAGTTCTCGGGAACCTACATACCAAATTTCATCAAGATACCTCGAAATTTACTCAAGTTATCGTGTTAACGGGCGGACGGACATGGCTCAATCAAATTTTTTTTCGATCCTGATTATTTTGATATATGGAAGTCTATAACTATCTCGATTCCTTTATATATGTACAACCAACCGTTATCCAATCAAACCTAATATACTCTGTGAGCTCTGCTAAACTGAGTATAACAAATGTTGTCGTTATGATGGGAAGCATTGTAGCAATATATGTACTTGTCCTAGCCCACTTCCGGGAACAGGAACAAAAGCAACACTAGCAATAACACAACAAAGGAAGCAGAAGAAGTAAGTTTTATGATGTTGATTTATGCTGTTGGTTTCTCGCGTTTATAGTTTTCTCCTTGACTCCATTGTGACGTTGAGCAAGCAGTTACTTTTCTGACAGCAACTTATTGGACAACTGACATTTACTACCCAATGGGTGTGTGTAATCCTGCCAACATGTGTTTTGCTCAACTTTAAATTAACTAATTCATATAACATCAAGTCACTTTGCAAACCTCTAGAGATTTGAATAAGACATTTTTAAAGATTTACTTACGTAATACGCGCATACACTGAAAGAAAAGGACTGGTAAAATCAACAGAAATGCGGGTCAATTCAACCGAAATTTCCGTTAATTTTTATCCATTGCAACAAAATGTTGAATCAACTGCGCCCAAATCGTTGATCCGTCATTGACCGTTTTAGTAGTGAAATGAACAAAAAAGTTGTTGCGACAGCTTAGTACGAAAGTACCTATGTTGCAATATAAATAAATAAATGAAAGGCGCGATAACCTCCGAAGAGATTTAAGACCAATTTGCGTCGTGCCCCTCTTGATTTTCCCTACAAATTGACCCGGACGGGATCTACATGTATTATGCCGACTCCGAACAGCATATGCGAGGCAGACGAGTTTTCACTGAGAGCTTTTCATGGCAGAAATACACTCGGAGCGCTTGCCAAACACTGCCGAGGTGCGACCCCGCTTAGACAAATTTCTTCTAATTGGAAGACCTTATTCCTAAAATTTTGATGTTGCTTTGCCGCGGGTGCGAACTTAGGCCATTTGGTGTGGTAGGCGTAGCACGCTACCATCACACCACAGTGGCACTTACTAATTTGGTAAAGTGGCATCATCGCCATAAGTAGAAAGTAGAGAGCGCAGTGAGCGTAAAATTCTCTTTGAAATTTGCTCATGCATTGACTGTTGACGCTGTTGAAATGACCAGTGAGATCAGTTGTGTTAACAGAAAAATGAGTTAAATTGATCAGGAATATGTCAATTTTACAGAATTTTTGTTAACTTAAGAGCGACAATTTCTCTTCTGTTCAAATGACTAAACTAATTTGTTCGTATGACAAAGAACTCGGTCGAATTAACCATAATTCGATCAATTTCGCTGAATCTCCGTTAAGTCAAGAACAACAGAACCGATTTTTTGATTTTACAAGCACCATTCTTTCAGTGTACATGATTAATTCAGTTCCAATCTAATCAAATTAGAAAATAACTGGAAAGTTGATGTACCTGCACCTATATATCTCAAGGTGATAATGAATTCTTTTTGCCGGTTAACGATGATGAATAACGGTATATTACCGCTATTCACATTAAAGAATGTACACTGGATGCGCGACGTACAGTGATCAATTTTCTACACCAACATTTTAAATTTTGTGGAGATATGATGTGGTTCGTTTTGATCATCAGTGAACATTTATTGCATATCTAAAAGTAACAAAAACTGGTTTCTCTAGACGAAGTGTACAAGAAGGATAATATCATTTGTAAGTAGTCATATTAAATTGTTCCAGATATTGCCGGGCTTGTTCCTTAATGGTGCTTTTTACTGGATTGTAACGGATCTATATCCGGTAAAGGACCATCAAAATCGAAACCTTCGTGTAGTGTCTTTGTCACTAAAAATAACACCAACATAAATGATCAAAGAATTTTTACGCTCTTTAATATTGATATGAATCCTCAAGTAACACTTCTTCTCAATAATCGATCTATCAATGAAAATACATAAATGTTTGTATATGCATATCAAGTAAATATGTATATTGATGTTTGAGCATATTTATATATTCAAGCACTTTCCTAAATCAATATGCATCCATGTTTGAACTGGTTATGGTTTTAGCGATTGTGTATCATACATCTGTGTATCACAGAACTGAACATAATTTCCCCAAACATATATATAAATATATATATGCATATGTGTATGCGTACAAATTTGCATTTAAATCCACAAAGTTTCAATTCCCTTAAACAAATATTATAATGAGTTCTTAGTCGCACTTTTGTTGCTGTAGCATTTGAGCTCATTTTTGGAACGAGTACAATTTGTCATGTATGTCATTCCAGTGTCATACCAAAAGCAAATAGCCTAGCCTTAGAAACAAGGTCGAATTAGTGAGGCTTTATTCAATTCTTATGATTTATCTACTGAAGTTTTCTTGAAGACCTATACTAGGTCAGATAAAGTTTACAAAACCATGCATCAGTTGAAAGTCGCATTCTGGTATGCTGAATTTATTATTATCATTGCTATTATTCTCATTATATTAGGCTTCAATAGACTGCTGTTTCACTCCATACCACAAAGGCATTAAGAGTCACGCCATCTTGGTGGGAGAGTGCCTGCTTTGCCATTCACAGATGATGTGAATAGGCGTTTCGTCTTCCAGCTCACAAAAGCAACGGATATGTGTATCGAATAGATTTAACTTACTTAGATAACATCGTAGACTACAATGTTCCATATAATTTCCAGTGAGAATTTCGTAGGACCTCTATGCTAAGTTTATATGAGTTTCGCTGATACTTTCGTGGCTGGGGGTATATACAATTTGGTGTCTCTTTGCCCTTTAGCATTTAATCTAGTGTTATCTGAACTCCTTTGTTTCTAATTACTTATGTTACTTATGGTTCCTGTGTGCCATTATGGGTCCAAAAAGGGCTCTGGACCATAGAATACTGCTAAAGCATCCTGCTTGGCTAGATGCCAGTTCATTACTTTCATGTCTCTGATGCACGGGAACCCAGAAAAATAAACTTATTCGTGGCTCCTAAATGATTTAGAACTACAATGCAATTATAAAATATACAGAGAATTTTGCTGAAAGTAAGATCAATCTGATAATAGCTTCATATCTCATCCTAGCTAAATTTTGGTATTTTTGAAGTAAGAAGAGATTAAAAAAACTGAATACAATGATGGAGAACTTACCGTTTTGCAAGTGGATCTTATAATATAATTCAAAAAATATATATATTGTTCTATTGTTTCAAATCGCGTCGTGTATTCAATTGAGTTTTTTTGCTCTAAACTTAGCTTAATTAAATTTAAAAGTGAGATAGATCTTTTTGTTATCCGAATAAAAAATATTTTTACAAAAATATTGCCGATATTGCGGGGCAAAGAAATTATTGGTTTATGGTTTTAGCGTCTATCTTGAAAAATGTTTTAAGAATGACGCTTTGTAATAGTTCGTAAAAATGCTAAAATCCACTATCGAAGGCCATATTAGTAACAAATAAATGCCTCTTTTGTCATACGTCAGGTGTCTTATAAAATATGAAATCAAAAACTTTCGCCTACATCTGCTGCGAAGGCTCCTGGAATATAAAAGAGCAAAGTTATGCCCTCGTGTCTAACAAATGAAAAGAAGAATTCTTAAATATAAGATACCTCCAAAGGTCTCTGTGCCCTTTGACATTGTAAAAATAAATGCATTTTATAATAAAAACATCAGAATTGTACATACAGATGACTGGGATATATACATTGTACTTAAATTTAAAGCAATTAGCAAATATTTATTGTTTTCAGTTCAATAATAAGCTTTGTTTATTTGTTAATTTAATTCAGTGTGCAGCTTTATCTACAATATCCATTGCTAATTAGGATTAGAGTGTAAAGAAATAAAAAAATCTTGTTGACGATTGCCCAAGAGTCAAATAAACTAGCTCAAAACCAGTACGTATTTTAGAAAACTAGGTAGTCAAGCTTTTACCATATATGCAACTGGAATTTTTAGCAGGGGAATTTTCTATGAGATATCAATTTTCAGATTTCATACAGAATTACATCAGTCTAAAAGTACACGGAAAATGGTAGCAGATCCCTTGTAACGGAAACAGAAAAGTAAACTGAAATTATGTCGATAGACTTTTCTAACTCTTAGTACCTCATCATTAGCATAAACTCTAAATTTTAAATAGTACGAACTTAATCTATTTGGGACTAGTTTGATGTCAGCCAGAAAATTGTAGTTGTAATTATAGTTAGCTGTTTCATCTCAGGGTTTTTTCTTAAAATCCATCTTTCGTATGAAGTTAGTGCGTTTGCTTAGCATAACAAATGTCCGAGGATTACATACAGGAGCGAGTTATATAAAAGATTGAATGCTTCCGAAAAACTTGCCATTTACTCATATTGTCATTTTTGTTTGACAAGTCCATGCAATGAACGTTTATGCAAATCATTTGAAGTCTCACTTGCCCTCTTTACAAAAAGCTAGACCCACGGAATTTTAAAATTATTCATTAAAAAAAAAGTGATTAATTCAAAACTTAACAACCCGGAAGTGGACGAATAAAATAATGCGGGCCAGTGCGATCGTCTTTGCTGATTTAATAAAGAGATCAATGTATGTAAATGATACGGACTTTTTTAAACCACAAATTGATAGAACGCGCCTTGTTGCCTATTTTGCTTGAGGTGGTTAGACCGATTCGATCTGTTCTACCACGAAAGAAAGAAAGCACTAAATTTGTTTACTGGGCAAAATTCAACAATTCGGTATTCCCCCAACTCGATTACATTTATTGGCTTTTTAACATTGCTGTTTGCAAGACAAAATTTTCTCGAAGGGAGCAGAGAAAATTTGAGCAAAGAAGTAACAAATTGGAAAACGTTGTTGTGTTAAAATGTCGTCGATCTGGAGTATAAATTGGATTCTGGAAAATAATGCCATCCATGCTTTAAAAAACCGTTTAAGTTTTAAGCTCACAACTCAATAAAGAAAATAAATCGTAAGCTTATTACGTATTAGACCTAGCAAAATGTAATTGCTTGTCCCTTCCCTTCTTAGACATCATTAAAGGCCAACTTTGTGGAAATCGTTTTAGTGGTTTTACAAACTCAGCGAAAGACAATAACTGTGTATTGTGTATAAATATAAATCATGAGCTTGAAACACGCATCAGATATTTAAAAAATAGTATATTACTTAATGTTTACATGATCGTGTTGATATTGTTGTAGGGTGTTGACCTAACATACCAAAGTTCCTAAGTTTATATGGCATAAAAAGTACTTCAAAATACAAACATTTTTATGTCATCTCTAGACAGTTGTCTGGAAAACGCGACGTGTCTACTTTTGCCACAAGGTTAATTTCATATTTAACGTAGATCCCTTGCAGATCCCCCTCGGAGCCAGCATTAAATGTGTGCCCATTTGTAAGTACACTGCAAGTTGGAAGAGAAATCCGGCCCAAATCTGACTGGTGGAATATCTGGCCAATTTATTATTATTTTTATTAAATATACAGACTATGAGAAACTAATTCAAATATTTAAATGTAAATTTAAATGCTTAAAAATGTGTGTGTGTTTGTTTTGCTAATGCATAAATGTACATATTGAAGCGAATGGTGGGCGGGTTTTAATTATTGATAACGGTAAATGGTAGTGTAACCATTCCTTTGTCAAATATTCAATGACAGATTAAAGAATTTATTTGCACATAGACACATGCATATACTCATACATATGTATGCGTTACAGTTTATAAAATAACCCCGACTTACGTATTCAGGAAACATAAAATCCCGAAATTCATAATTCACAAACACGTCCAAATCCCGCCCTTACGTAAGTAACTCTAATATAACAACGTAACGTAACTCCGTACACAAAATTCCGAAAAAAATTCCAATACGAATATCATGTAAAACAAAAGGATATAAAATATTTTTCTATTACCCTGAATATGTTTTATGAACCAGTTTAGATAAGAAATAACACCATATTTTAATCAAATATAAGTCTTATTACACGTATAATCTCAAGCTTGCATAGGACTTTTATTAAAACATCATCGTACTTTAAATAACCTCATACATGGTTATAATCAATTATTTCAAAACTTTATTTAATTACAGAAATTTTAGTCCATGATGTAATAACGACAAGGTGGTATATGTAGTGACAGCTCATTTTGAAAATTCCCATATTAAACGAAGGATGAGAGAAAGGGGAAGAAAAGAAGGGGCCCTTTGGTAAAATAGTATTAAATCTAGTACTTTTTTTAGCAAAGCACGAAACTAATATTTTGTTTATTAAAGAAGTGAATATAGGCCAAAGCAACAGCCGCGGTAAATAGGTAACGAAATTTTTGGTATCCAGTTCAAAGTACTTAGAAACAAATGTTTAGTATTTTTACTTAATTAATATTAATAAGCGATTCGAGTATATTTCCGCCAAAAAAAAATTCCCCGTGGTTGTTTCGAGAAAGATGCTTATCCTCCAACCAATATGCTTATAGCCCAACTGTGCAGAGGTCCAAAGCCAAAGAGAGCTTCGGGTCTCCCTTGGTGGTATGCTTTCTTCTTCTGCAAGGATAAGATAGTGTATATTGATAACGTGGTTCACGGGCCGCGACCCAACAAAAGCGTTTACTGATTCTGTATGGATTTTGCTTAGGGCTCCTTGGTATTTAGGTGCCTGATCTCATCTTATGGAGATGTTTCCTTAATCCTCTTGGTGGCGGGGATAGATCAAGCAGTGGTTTGCTAGAGTTTCCTCGTTTGTGACTAAGCAAAAACTGTCCCTTCAGCATTTCGTTATGCTCTTTAATTTGAGATTTTTTGCATTACTATATAATGCTGTCAGGGATCATAAGAAGGCATCGCGTGACAGTTCTGAGTGTAGCATTTTAGCAGGCTTGCAGCCTTTTCCAGTGTGTGGTATTAAAAGCCAATTGCTTTGCAAGAGGTTAGCAACGTTCCTTTGTCTTTTCCCCAAGTACTGCCGGAAAGCAACTTGAGAATTTTGTTGCGGCATTGTGCTTTGGATACAATTTCGGGTGACATGTGACATGAAGGTGGTTTTGTTATCGAACGTTACCCCTAAGATCTTTAGGTGATTGACATTCGGTAACGTAACACCATCGATGTGAAGTCCAATATTTGCGCCATCTGTTCCTTCCACGTAAACAGAGTGGATCTGGATATGGTCGGTTATAGTGCCAGGTCGCGCGAGGCGAAGAAACCAGAAATACAGGGGAGATAGCGATTTGTTCTATAAACGTAACTCGTTTTTGGAGGCCAGGCCCTGTTGTCATTATCGTGCAGTCGGCGGCGTAGGAAATAATGGTAACTCCTTCTGGTGTGGAAGGGAGCTTTGATATGTAGAAATCAGTAAAACAGAACCGTGGATGGAAACCACCCAGTGGCACCCCCTGTTTAATTATACTAGACTTTGAAGTTTCGATCCTAAATTGAACCGATGCTTGCCGACCATTCAGATAATTTGGGGTCCATCTCTTTAGACAAAGAGGAAGGGGTGCACTTTCTATATCTTGGAGTAGCGTGCCGTAGTTGACTGTGTGAAAAACTTTCGGCAGGTGGAGTGCCACGAGTACCATCCTATGATGGGGTTTCTCCTGGTTCAGTCCGTAATTTATGTTCCCCCACTAGCGAAAGGAGTGACTTCGGTCGATACAACTCACCTTCGTTACCTGGTTTCCCAGGCTTTAAAAGTGGAAGTATCCTTGCCGTTTTCCATTGTTCGGGAATGACGATGGACTTCAGCGTAAATTGAAAATGTGCGTCGGATAGCTTACTCCCTCATAACCAAGGTGTGTCAGCATTGGCATAGCTATACCGTCTGGTAATGGGCCGCACGTCGTGTTTGCGTTTATGTGCCCCTCAGTTTACAAGTAGTATAATTAGTTTTACTTAACTTTGGAACAAAAACAACATAGCTCATTTGCAAGAGGTTGGCAACGTTTCCAAATATATAAAGAAAGTGCATATGCATTGCATAACGCAAAAATAAAACTCGATGGTTATTATATAAGAATTATATTTCTCAGCAGACACCATTTATATGCGGAGCAGGAACATTACTGTCCTGCGAATCACGTCTTCGTCGTTCTGTCGTTGACGATGAAGTAATGGATGGGGTGCTAGAAGCTGTAACTATTTTCGCTTCGATTCGACCATCAACTTATAGTCAGAAGTTGTTCCAAACTCACAGGGCGTGCTTGCTTTTCTGGCTCATCCTTACTTAGATAATCCCACAGCTCTTTACCTCTTTGAAAAGCCAATTTTGGATCGGTGGCAATCAAATCAGCTGCATTCAGCTTTGCGTCTGGTTTCTTGCATCGCCGCCAACAAAACCTTTTATAAATTTATAAGAACTTATTTAAAATAATATCTATCGGTATTGTATAAATTTTAAAACATCTTACCATCATTTAACGCCGAAAATTTGCCAAATTTAAATAATTTTGTTGAAATAAACAATACATTTATTTAGAAATGTCACTAGTTTGAAATAGAGTTGGAGAAAAAAAGTGATGCCGTTTCCAACTTTTCCAGGAAAATAAATTTGTATAGTTTTTACTACAATTTTTCCTCTGAATGAAAAAGTAGTTTCGCAAAGAGGCAAATCGAGTTTCAGAGTGGCAGTTCAAGATGGCGAATTAGAAAGATAAGCAGCCAACGTCAGTCACCTTGTAATTGCATCATCAAAAATTCGTTTTCATTTCCTTCGTTTAAGTTACGAACAAAATAATATTAAAAAGCTTCTTGAAAGTTTTTTTAATCGTGTTACCCCCCGCAGTGGCTCGGCCAGCACAGAAAGTGTATAGCAGCCATGGAATTTTTCTCTTCAAAAATTCATTTGCCAGATATCATTTCCCAGATGTCAGTTGGAGTTGACATGAAATACATATGTTTGCTGGGTATTCTTTTAACCAGTGTTCATTTGTACACAATTGTATTATACCTTTCATTGGATAGCGGTATTATGTAACGGCTTAATGATTCGTCATAAATATAGACGTTTGATTGTGCCATGTCCATCCGTGATTCCGTTAATAAGTTAACTCAAGCAAAAATTTAGGTATCTTAACGAAATTTGTATCCTGGTTTCTCTGGACCCAAAATAGTTTGGTATTGAAATCGGGAGAAATCGGATGACAACTTTTTTGACAAAGAAAATTTTGGAAAAAAATCCTTACCAACGATCGATAAAGGGATGACGCTTGAGACGTGGATTGACCTTTTGGCAAGAAATATAAATTAATTAAACTTTTGGAAAATGGGCGTGGCACAGCCTACATTTGAAAAAAGAAACTTTGAAGGGATTTACAAGTCGTAAATCAAAAGCCGTTAAAGTGTGTATATTGGCATGCAGACTTTTTCCCTAACATGTATAAATTTTAAGAAAGTTGGTTGGCGAATGCGCCAAAATTAAAAAAAAATTTAGTACTCTTTCGGTATATAGCTAAATTATACTGATATTTCACCTCAGTAGTGGTATGGCGTAGCAAAGTACCACAGTTTAAAATTTTTGGGGAAAAGCGTGGTCCACCCTTTTTATACTCCGTTTAGCAGAGCTCACAGAGTATATTAACTTTGATTGGATAACGGTTGGTTGTACAGGTATAAAGGAATCGAGATAGATACAGACTTCCATATATCAAAATCATCAGTATCGAAAAAAAAATTGATTGAGACATGTCCGTCCGTCCGCCCGTTAACACGATAACTTGAGTAAATTTTGAGGTATCTTGATGAAATTTGGTACGTAGGTTCCTGGGCGATCATCTCAGATCGCTATTTAAAATGAACTATATCGGACTATAACCACGCCCACTTTTTCGATATCGAAAATTTCGAAAAGTCGAAAAAGTGCGATAATTCATTACCAAAGACAGACAAAGCGATGAAACTTGGTAGGTGAGTTAAGCCTATGACGCAGAATAGAAAGTTAGTAAAAGTTTGAACAATGGGCGTGGCGCGGCCCACTTTTAAAAGAAAGTAATTTAGAAGTTTTGCAAGCTGTAATTTGGCAGTCGTTGAATATATCATGATGAAATTTGGCAGGAACGTTACTCCTATTACTATATGTATGCCTAATAAAAATTAGCAAAATCGGAGAACGACCACGTCCACTTTTACAAAAAAAATTTTTTAAAGTCAAATTAAAAAAAAAGTTAATATCTTTACAGTATATAAGTAAATCATGTCAAAATTCAACTCCAGTAATGATATGGTGCAACAAAATACAAAAATAAAAGAAAATGTGCGTGACTCCGCCCTTTTTCATTTAATTTGTATAGAATACTTTTAATACCATAAGTCGAACACAAACTTACAATCCTTGTGAAATTTGGTAAGGGCTTAGATTCTAGGACGATAACTGTTTTCTGTGAAAAAGGGCGAAATCGGTTGAAGCCACGCCCAGTTTTTATACACAGTCGGCCGTCTGTCTTTCTGCTAGGCGGTTAACACGATAAATTGAGCAAAAATCGATATATCTTTACTAAACTCAGTCCACGTACTTATCTGAACTCACTTTATATTGGTATAAAAAATGGCCTAAATCCGACTATGACCACGCCCCATTTTTCGATATCGAAAATTACGAAAAATGAAAAATGCCACAATTATATAGCAAATGCGAAAAAAGGGTAATTGGTTTGGTTTGTTGACGCAAAATATAACTTTAGAAAAAGACTTTGTAAAATGGGTGTGACACCTACCATATAAAGTAGAAGCAAATGAAAAACTTCTGCAGGGCGAAATTAAAAGCCCTTGGAATCTTGGCAGGAATACTGTTCGTGGTATGACATATATAAATAAATTAGCGGTACCCGACAGATGATTTTCTGGGGCACCCTGGTCCTCATTTTGGTCGATATCTCGAAAACGTCTTCACATATACAACTAATACCACTCCCTGTTAAAACACTCATTAACCTTTAATTTGATACCCATATCGTACAAACACATTATAGAGTCACCCCTGGTCCACCTTTATGGCGATATCTCGAAAAGGCGTCCACTTATATAACTAAGGCCCACTCCCTTTTAAAATACTCATTATCAACTTTCGTTTGATACCCATATTGGACAAAAGCATTCTAGAGTCAAACCTGGTCCACCTTTAGAACGCTATCCCGAAAAGGCGTCCATCTATAGAACTGAGGCCCACTCCATTTTAAAATTCTCATTAACATCTTTCATTTGATACCCATATCGTACAAACAAATTCTAGAGTCACCCCTGGTCCACCTTTATGGCGATATCACGAAAATGCGTCCACCTATAGAACTAAGGCCCACTCCCTTTTAAAATACTCATTAGCACCTTTCATTTGATACCCATATCTTACAAACGAATTCTAGAGTCACCCCTGGTCCACCTTTATGGTGATATCTCGAAAGGGAGTCCACCCATAGAACTAAGGCCCACTCCCTTTTAAAATACTCATCAACACCTTCCGTTTGATACCCATATTGTACAAACGCATTCCAGAGTCACCTCTGGTCCACCCTTATGGAGATATCTCGAAAAGGCGTCCATCTATACAACTAAGGGCCACTCCCTTTTAAAATACTCATTAACACCTTTCATTTGATGTCCATATCGCACAAACAAATTCTAGAGTCACCCCTGGTCCACCTTTATGACGATATCATGAAAAGACGTCCACCTATAGAACTAAGGCCCACTCCCTTTTAAATACTCATTAGCACCTTTCATTTGATACCCATATCTTACAAACGCATTCCAGAGTCACCTCTGGTCCACCTTTATGGAGATATCTCGAAAAGGCGTCCATCTATAGAACTAAGGCCCACTCCCTTTTAAAATACTCATTAGCACCTTTCATTTGATACCCATATCTTACAAACAAATTCTAGAGTCACCCGTGGTCCACCTTTATGGCGATATCTCGAAAAGGCGTCCACATGTAGAACTAAGGTCCAAGCCCTCTTAAAATACTCATTAACACCTTTCATTTGATGTCCATATCGTACAAACAAATTCTAGAGTCACCCCTGCTCCACCTTTATGCCGATAGCTCCCTTTTAAAATACTCATTAACACCTTTCATTTGATACACATATCGTACAAACAAATTCTAGTGTCAGCCCTGGTCCACTTTTATGGCGATATCTCTAAATGGCGCTCTCCTATAGAACTAAGGCCCATTTCCTCTTAAAATACTCTTTAATACTTTCCATTTGAAACCCATGTCATAAAACACATTCCAGGGTTACCCTACGTTCATTTTCCTTCATAGTGATTTTCCCTTATTTTGTCTCCATATCTCTCAACTGAGTATGTAATGTTCGGTTACACCCGAACTTAGCCTTCCTTACTTGTTTCTCTTAACAATATTATTAGAGCCATAAACCAAAGAGAAATCGACCACCCGTAGCGAAATTTGGTTACAGTTTTGTTTTTAAACAAACAGCATAATAGAAATGCAGGTAAATTTTGGAAAATGGGCACTTTTAGTAAAAGAAAATTTAAACGTTTAGCCAGCCATAAATCGGAGTCGTAAGTACCACTCTGCAGTTTTGCAGACTTAAATCCATAAATCTGAAAAAATGTCGTTAAAAAAATGCCTGAAGTTTAAGTGGTGGTTAAAAATTGGCAATGCGTTTATGGTACGTAGCGACATTGCCATTATATTTTCAATGGTCCTAGCCACGTTTCTTTAGTTAGTCGATCAAATAGCGCCGATATTTGCATGTAAATAAGCAGTACATTTTTCCTTTCACATCATTTATCGTGACATTTCTCTTTAATTGTATCCTAAATATATTTCAATGCATACAGCTGAGTATATAAGGGTCGATTTCGCCCGAAGTTGGACTTCTTTTCTTGTTTTGTACAATTTTTATGGCATACATCAGTTTCTAAGTGCAGTCAAAAGCAATTGATTAGTGCGAACTGTTATTTTCTAGGTTGGATATACATATTTTATGTGTGTTGTTCAAAAAAACACAAAAAAAATCGTTTCATCAAGACTTAGAGGAATTGGAAGATCGAGGCAGGTGGAAATTGAGGAGAAAAAACTATGTGCCGATGTTCTTCGAAGCGTACAATCGACGTGTCTTTTCCATCCCTCATAAATATGAAATAGGGTGATATTTCATTCAGCAGTCGATATTTTCTAATATAAAATTGTTCTGAGTATCTCCTTGTCGGAATTTTGTCAGCAAATTTGATTTTTTCGGTATTTGTTAAAATTTTCGGAATTATCCATTGTAGGCGGCATCAAAAATGTGTTCACTCCAAAATTTTAAACATTCATTGGCACACGCAATTCATAAGTTTCTACATAAGTGGTTGGCTGATGAACTTATTATTGAAAACTTTATATAAAATTCAAATTCTTCAAAACTTTGTTTCTGTAGAAAGCAAAATGCGTTTCCATCAACCAATTAGTTAAAGCAAATATGAAATTCGATCAAAGGGAATTTATGTTTGGTTCATGACTTCCTTTGTATTTGTATATATTCGCGCAGGTGAAAATGTAATGCACTTTGCGGTAACTATCGCATAACCTTCTGTTAGAAAAAAAAGAATAAATAGAATACGAATACAAAAAAATATTTTTCCTCACAATAAAACGTTGTAAAAGTTATGCAATATCATTTTCTACTTATTTATATATAAAAAATGTTTTCCAACACACAGAATTTGCTTTTGCTGTAAATTTACGAGCATTTAATCCAGGCGCGCTTTGAATTTCCGGCATTCTAATTTTCACACGTACGTCCATGCTCATGTATGTGTGAATGTATGCGTGCCGGTGTATTCGCGAACTATATATCGTTCATAACTTTTTTTTACTTTAATCAACGCGATTGCATAGCAAAGCTCCCAGAATCGCACACAATCACACACACACACACAATTGCACATTCGTTGGCACACAAACGTTAGCTAACAACCGTGCAAACCCACCAAAAAATCATTTGCGCGATTATAAAAAGGAGTGGCTCCAGCGACAATGTGGCTATTGGTAAGGTTATTTATTCCATTTCAACTCTCACACCACCCAGCTGGGTATTGAACTAAACTAACTATTTTGAGGAAGTGAAAGTTAATCAAAATGTCGTTTCTTCGTTTTTTGAAGTTAGACGGCCTATTTATCAGTTTCACATTCGAGCTCAAGCTGCGCAGATAGATCCATTTCGGGGGTTGCTAACCGCCAACATCAGTACGCTTTAGACACGCTGCTCTTACCATTTAGCTACACATCTGTGGTCTGCACAGGCAGGTGTATGAAAAATTTTCTATCTTCACTTCCAAATTATAAAAAATTATTTTTCAATTATAAAAAAATTTGAAAAAAGCGCTATTGGTATCATAAAAATTATTGATCTGGCATTGAAGTCGAATTTGAACTTGAAACCTTTTTTTCAAAATTGAAAAATAATTTTTTAGCTTGGAATAGAAGAAAACAATTATTCGAACACTTGGCTGTTAAAGGCCTTGATCCACAAGTCGAACCAAGAATTCTTAGTGAATATGCCGGTAAAAAAAAATAATTATAATATATAGAAAAAAATTGGCATATTCTTATTTTTTGTAACTCTCTCTTTCGAAGCCGTATTGCTGTCTAGGATGTGTAAATTATATGTCGACATAGAGTACAATTCTTCCTACCGACACAAAAAAAATGTTACATAGCAGGCAATATCTATTTGAATTTTTGAGCAGAATCAATAACAACAAACTTTGGTAATTGCAAATTGCAAAGCGGGGTCTGGCCATTGTCTTTTAAATGCATTCAACATTTCTTGCAAGCAGTTTTTGAGTTTTTTCTTACTAAATATTTAGGGAAAAATTGAAACAACGCGACATCAGAACGGCCAAGACTGCTGTTTGGATTATACCTTGTCAATCTTTTCAAATCATTTTCTCCCTAGAGTGGGATGTGCTCCCACACTCCTCACCACGTATTAATGGCATACAATTTTCCAATAGCCTTCTTTTTCATTTATTTATATTTACATATAGAATGTTTCATTGAAAGCTTAGCCAGTGTGTAGCCAATTTATGATGTTACTCTTATGACAGGTTGATGCATTAGCCATTTCTGTAGGCCGACGATATTAATTTTCGAAATTCCTTAACAATGTTGTGGAGGATAACTTTGAAAAACCGATATCAACTTTTTTGTTATGGCTCATTCTCCTCAAAAAACTTGGTTTGATCCAATAACCAGAAAAGATTTTGTTTGCGGTGTTGTATATTAATAGCTTACATGTGGGCCTTTCATGAAGTTTCTATAGTTTTATTCCTACAAATTCCTCATACTGCAAGCCTTATAAATGTGTGCCATATTTTTTTAGTGGGTATACATGGTTTTATATACGTATAAATGCAAGTGTGTGTGAATAAGCATTTCGACACATTTGGAGTTATTAAAAATTAGTATGTGTGCCATTATCCTAGATAAGCGCCTGAGCTTATTTCACTAGCACTCGCCTCCGCCATCTTTTTTGCCTCTTCATCCGGAACTGACATATGCGTTTGCTATTGTTGCTAAAGCAGGTAAGTTGGTTGTTGACTGATTTTTGTTCTTTTTGCTTTTATTTTTTATTTTTACTTTTTCTAGGAATTCTACTACCTTTCTACTTCCTTATTTCGCATATTAGGTGCCTTGTTGTTCACGTCTCTTGCCTCGTTGGCGTTACCTGTTTTTCTTTTTTTGTCTTAGAAATGCAAATATGTCTGGACACGAGCTCGCAACAAATTTTTGGTAACACCATTATGTACGTATGCAATCTAAGTATGAATGTTTATGTACTCACAAACAAACAACATCGAAAGTAGTTGAGTTGTGTACTTTGCATCAAACATGTAAATATATTAAAGAAAAAAAATTATAGCAAAGCATTTTTTGTCATTATCAACACTCGTCTATATCTTTGTATGTTCACTAAGATGTTCATTATTTTTCAAGTTATTACAGCCAAAAGAAAAGTGAGAATATGGGAATTCAGATCGTATTTTGTGGAGAACTGAGAAGCACTAGTAAAGAGATTGAGTATTAAAAGCCTTACAATCAATACAAAAATCGACTTTCCTTCACCTTTTCTTTGTGAATTTCGGCCACTTTAGCAATATTAGTACAACATAATACAATATGAACGATATACATCTACGGATTCCCGACATAACCGATGATTGTAATAATTCATATTTCCGTGACATATCAACTTACACTTTAACACCCAACATTCAATTCATAATATCGACATTTCCCAACCAAACAACTGCACGATCAAATGTACTTTTAAAACTTTAAGGGGTTTTTTCTCGAAAACAGATGTAAATATCTTTCGATTATTACCGGAAAGCACAGACATATATTGTTAATGATAAATGCGAAAAACGGACCCTAATCCAAAATTATCGAGACGTACTGCCAAATTTTTCTTTTAACAGTGACCTCCATTGAGCAAAATTTTAAGGCTAAACTTATTCTTGACAGAATATCTCTCCAAATTCCCTTGCCAGCGCAGTGGACTAACATTTATAAAATCCATTGCCGTAGAATAGTTGAGATAGATTTTCTTAAGATTCCTTCTTAAATAATAAATGATGAATTGTTCTACATCAGGGGGCTGCATTTCATTGCACAACTGTGCTATCATTAAGAATGTGCAAATCCAATTACTTTAAATTTTTAGAGACCCGTGTTCTACATTCGTCCATCACGTCATGTATGATGATCGACTTGTTGAGCGTGAGTTTTGTTTGTCAAGATGGGATTTTACGTTTCATTTGCCTAAAAAAAAATACATAAATGTAAGGCGCGATAACTCCGATCGAAGGCTGAGCTTCTTTCCAATTTGCGCCGTGCTCCTCTTGATTTCTTCTCATTGGCCGGACGGGACATACATATTTTATGCCGACTCCGAACGGCATCGGCAAGGCAGATAAGTTTTCACTGAGAGCTTTTCATGGCAGAAATACACTCGGAGCGCTTGCCAAACACTGCCAAGGGGCGACCCCGCTTAGAAAATTTTCTTCTAATTGAAAAACCGTATTTATAAAATTTTGATGTTGCTTTGCTCGGGATGTCAATCAGAGCTAGGCACTTTCGTGTTCTTAACGAATTACATTTATTTTTTTAATTTGGCTATGATTGGTTTTTTTTCGAAATCTCTTGCACTGAAACTCACCTCTGGCTTCCCCAGCTAAAATGCGACCAAATCTAAAAAAAGGGAATTTCAGAAATTCTTTCACAATTTCCAGGTGGGTTTCCGACTTTTAGGGATAATTTTCATTTTCTCAAGTATTTTCAATACCCTTATATTAACTTGACTTGAGTGCTTGTATGTGCAAATGTAATGTATGTAACACTTTTATACCAAACTAGCAGACGGCGACGTTGTTCTGCCCTAAATTTGGTGTATCTGCATATTTTAATAAGCTTTTTTCCGTCTAACTCTGCTGCCTCAGCCCCTCTACACTTTTTCCTAATCTTTGTATGCACTCTTCCCTCCGTATTTTTCGCTTCATCTATCTCCATCTTCGTCTCATTCCCTCTCTTTCTCAGTCTCCTTCTTCTTCTCTCTTTTCTCTTCTCTCAGTTTTTCTCATTCTTCTTCATATCTTATTGCCAGTCCCAGAGGGTGGTGTGTGTTTTATTCCAGTCCCATTCCGAGTCTAAATCCCAGTCCCACTCCGAGTCTCAGTCTCAGTCCCAGTCCTAGTCCTAATCCCAGTCCCAGTCCGTCTCTGGTCCACTTCCGCGGAAAAGAGTATCGTAAATACTAATATAGGCAAATTTATATACCAAATTTTAAGGCAAATCGAATAGGACGTATGTAATCAGTATGTGGGTATGTTAATTCATGTCTTTATTTCGGCTTCGCATGCATATTTATCAGTTTTGCCAGGTTGATGCGACTAATCGAATATCACAATGAAAATCTTTAAAGCTCTCAACACAGCTTTCTTTTGATATCCATAATACACACAATTCTAGGTATCCGGTCACTGTTTTGGCCTATATCTCGAGACCTAGTCACCCACACGGTGATAAAACTTACTCTGTACTAAGCACACATCAACAGCTTCATTTGATATCCCATATGTAAAAACATGTCTAGGCGTTCACGGCCCACGTTTTGGGCCTATATCTCGAGACCCTAGTCACCCAGGGTATGAAAATTACCCTCTACTAAAGCACTCATCAACAGCTTTCATTTGATATCATATTCTATAAACACATTCTAGGGTACCCGGGTCCACGTTTTGGCCTATATCTCGAGAGTTCTAGCCACACACAGAGGTACTGAAAATTACCCTCTACTAAAGCACTCATCATTTTTTGTTTTTAAAGCACTCGATCAACAGCTTTCATTTGATATTCATATTCTATAAACACATTCTAGGGGTACACGGGTCACGGAGCCCGAGACCTTTCTGAAAAATATTTTGAAATTTGTTTGCAAGTATCAAAAAATCTACAAAACCAAATATTTGGGTTTATGTGGTGGATTCACCAAACCTAGCGCACAATGGGAGATCGTAAATCATTACGTATAATAAATTCATAGTTATAAATCTAAGCTGTCATGGTGGTGTTAAAACCAAGCTTTGGATGATCATTTTTCAGTTACTTCACAAAGTAGCTTTGATAATGAGGTTTGGGTCTTCCGCTGAATAAGGTGAGAAGGCTCTCCTTAAACATATTGTTACGAATACTAGCAACACAATAATTCAATCATTATGTCTACACATATGTACGTACACGCAGCGGAGAGCAAACGCACAAACACATGCAGATATCTTATCTGAGATATGCAATTATAATTGTGGAAGTGTCGCTCACAAATACACGCGCATGTGAGAGAGGCTATAAAAATTTGTGCATCTGTAGTTATAGCTGAGAAACTTATAGCAGATAACCAACTAGTATATTCTAGAACAGAACCGCCTAGAAAATGTCAACGAGTAAACCAAACAGTTAAAGGCGACCCAGTAGAGACGCTACAATCAGTTTCGATTAAGCACGCTATCTGTCGAGCATAGCAGTATTATTTTGAAAATCACTTGTAGTGTTATTGTAAAGAACTTTAATAAAGGCCATTTTGCATTATTAAATATTGGAGTTATTTATTCAACAGTTTAGTGATTCGAACTTAGCAGAAGGTTGCAAATAAGAGGATTTGCAAAAACTGTTTCAAAGTTCATCAAATTGTGACCAACCAACTGCTCCGTTTGGTTGACTTGTAAATCGGCAGGCATATTTATAATTTGTATCGCTTCAATTCTCTACAAATGGAAGAAAATAAATGAATAAAAAATAATAAGGAAGAATTGTCTTGAAATGAGGTGAAATTTTTGCAGTAAAATTTAATGGCCACCAAAGTCTCTTTTTGGTATTTTATACAAAATATTTGATATATTTTTTGATATTTTGATGAAAAGTTACTGTTTTTGGGGTATTAGAATGAACACAAATAAACCGGAAACTGCTGAGTTAATTTTCAATTTTGGATATCTACTGAGTAGAATCAAGGATGTAAGGCACAGATTACAGAATGTGTCAAAGTATATGTTATTCGTAAAAAGTGATGGACACTTTTGATGTGAAGTGAGGAAATATCAACAACGTGCCTTAATTGTACAATCTTTAAATAGTATTATACAGACAAAATGTGCTTCAAATTCAAAATAATGAAAAAAAATATCCCAACGCAAAATTCATGGTAATCGATCAGACAAAGAAAATTCCTATACAGAGATATAAACAATATTTCGAAAAACGCTAAACTGGACTTCAAATCGTGCCAATGCAAAGTTGGCTCTGGCAGCGAAGCTCAGCACAAAAAACGCTGGAGTGTTGGCATTACACAAATTGGCGTAGTTGATCAAAGGATTTGGTTGCTGGGCGTGGGAAAAATGAAAGACGGGAAATATAAATTTTGAAGTAAACTGTACAACATATTTAGAGGACTTTTTGTTGCGTTCGGGAATGAAAACAAGAAAAATGTTACTCATGCACATCGTCAAATATGAATCGTTTGGCAATACAAATCAGGGCCCATATCGTGTTATCCGATCCGTGATTGAATTGAATTTTTTTAAATCGCAATCGCACTGAAATGTTGATTAGGATTGAGGTAATACAAAATTTAACAGATTATTTATCATTTAAGTGAAACTGGTCTTTCATCCATGATCGTACAACACGATACGGGGCCAGGTCTTGAGAATCATTGTACGCAAAATTTTGTATGTGGTAATGAACTGACTTTTTTACAAATACATACGTACGATGACATGTTTCTTTAGTTTTTTCTTTATAAATTTTAAAAACTACGTATTCCTTTTATACGCAGATAAGAAATGACAATGCAAAACAAAATTGATAAACTTTTACTGCAGGGTTCGAATTTCTTTAAAACAATTCTTAGCCAGCTTAAAGT
This sequence comes from Eurosta solidaginis, assembly GCA_029619165.1. Lineage (NCBI taxonomy): Eukaryota > Metazoa > Arthropoda > Insecta > Diptera > Tephritidae > Eurosta > Eurosta solidaginis. The sequence goes on along the minus strand of JARSSU010001263.1, from coordinate 22,947 downwards.
ACTCAAAAATTCGCACGACTCACACCTGTCGCCGTTTCAAAAATTTTAGTTGAGAAACATGATTTTTCACTGATTTTTTCCACCACCCTACAAATCAAATTTAATACAAAAAAAAATTCACGTACCGACAAGTAGAGTAAATAAGACATTTTACTCATAAAATTAGTCAAATAATTGTACAAAAATATTTCAGCGCAGTTCTTGATATATTCTGATTACAAAGTAAATATTTTTCTATTTTTGTTTGCGCATCGTTCGAAATAGTGAAATGTAAACTATTTTCGTAAACATTCACGAAATGGAAAAGAAATTTGTGAATTAAGGAAAAGGTAAATAGAGAGAAAGAGAAGAAGAAATAAATTCAAGAGATTATAAAAATAAGGGATTATAAGAAATAAATTCAGTTTCCGCAATCAGTTAGCCAAACAATACCAAATTCTTCATACCTTCATTAAAAATTAACAAAACATTTTTTGAAATAATGAATTTAGCGAAATGTGGAGGCGTGTTACATTTGGCTGTTTTTGTGAATAACAATTCAGTTATGTGTATACTTTATTTACAATTCTTCCCGTTTTTGTATTTTCCATTATGAAACCGTATAAAATGCTCTCCATGCACATTTTTAGATATTGGTTTATCGAATCATTTTCACGTACAGAGACAAGATGCAGAACTCGAAGGTATCGAAGATAATATCGCAGAATATTATTAATGAAAAAATTTGAGATAGAAAAAGCGGGCTTTGTTACAGACCTATAACGTCGGAAACGAAAGAGTGCATCGAATTTGTTACAACGAACGAAAGTTATTGCAAAGAAAACATATGAGCATAAGCTTTCGGACGAGTTTCTGCACAACTTTTGCTTTTTTTCGGTGAAAGCAGCATTTGCTTTCTGCAGCGACTTTCTTCCGTGTAGCCCTCGCTTGTTCGGAAATAAATCCCGAAAAAGCCACTAACTTTCTTAAAGAAAACGGTCCCCATAGTCCCACAAAATGATCTTGATATGGTGTCAAAGTAATCCAAAACAATGCGGAGGTGATCCTGAGTGGATCCTAAAACGATTATAAAATTATTCTGGAGATGATAAAATAATCCCTAAATGCGGTCGAAAGGGTCTTGAAAAAGTTCTGAAATTACCGCGTAGTGATCCCAAAAACGAACGCAAAATCGCAGAAATCTAGATGGGCACTACACACAAAGCATATGTGTGCCTTGGCTTGCAATGATCCTGAACTAAGCCAACAAAAAAATTTAAGAAATAATCTTAGTGACGCCAAATTATACCGCTAGGTGAGAAGCACGTATTCACATCTGCTTGGCGGAAAACCTTGCTAGGGATTCAAGGGGTCGAAAAGCGCTATTCATAGCTTCTGCAATCTTTTTGTTAACATCACCTTCGAGAAACCAATCCTGTTACAACTATGCCTGTACCATACACATATTTAGCAGGCGAGGCTCTGCTGGTCCCAAGTTCTTCATGTAAGGTTATCAATTTTATTTGGAAAGTTCGGAATAAGCCACCTTTAATGTAGAGCCATTTGTCATACTAAAGGCTTTGGGACAACCTATGATTTTCACATAAGGGCACTTTATTCAAGAAATAAAAACCCGGAAGGGCTCTAAGCAACAGAGCATTGTTATAGCTTTATTTGGGCCCAATCTAGTCTTCGCACATTTTATCTTATTTATAGCAGGATTTTTTAAATAAGCGCCTACACATTTGATTAAAAGAGGTTAATCCACTAAAATTTCCAACATTCCTCCTAATTGAACTGCATTCGACTATTGTCATGCCATAATATGCTCCAGTAACAACTTGAAAATAAATAAACGAGATCCAAAGGCAGATTTTCTCGATAAAATGGTAAAAATGTTAATCAAAGCTGTTAAGAGTAAAGTTTTGTGATAATAAAAAATGTCTTTTTGGGGGGAACTTTAGTTATCACCCAGTTCAAACCTATAGTAATAGAAAATCGTCAAACTACAAACAAAATTAGAAGTATACTTTTGTTTTTTTTGAAACAAAATTTGGCGTTAATACTGATACAATACTGAGCATAAACGAAAACTCAGTGCCCAGGTGGCGTATAAGTCGAAATATTTGAGAATTACTTTGCATTAATTGCAGTTCGCTCGATAAACTTCAGACAAAAAATTTGTTCTTTAATTATATATCTACAAAATCTAAGATAATGTTTTTATAGCTCCATATATTAATTTGCATAAATTAATTTCTATTATTACTGAAATTACTTTAATAACCAAATGAAATATTTGAAAAGCATTATTATGAAAAATTTAAAAATGTTTTATTTTATTACCATGATCAATTTCTGTAATGTATATTAATGTCAGCATATTATGACTTACATGACTAACCAAACCGACAATGTGCGACGTATGGTCAACGGAAACTAGCGGTTAACTAAATTCTAGCAAAAAAAATTGTTACAACTTTTTCACAACTGTACTTGCCCCCGTGCCCTTTCTCACATTTACTTGATAATAATGTTTAAAATATGTATGGCAGAAAGCTGGTCTTTTGCCTGAAAACATATCCGGCCTCAACTGCTTTTATGGCAGTGGCCCATAAAGCGTTATGCTCACACACACTTACACACACATAGATCCAGATAGTTGGCAACTAATCAAATGTACAAATATACATCGCACATGGCAGCAAATAACTGTGAATGCTGCATATCGCACATCCTGGAACACGTCTCTTAAGCCACTGCTGCTCGCAATATTCCACAAACAACTACATACATATATACAAACTCAGCAACATTTACCGTTATCATTGCTACCATGGCTACTTTTGTCAGTTTCTGTTCTGTGTTAGGTCGGCGGTTTCCGTAGCCTTTTGTATGAAAATTTTAAATCATACATTTCCGGCACAAAATGATAGCAAAAATTCAACACCAAAAGCAATAAAGCAATAAATTCTCAGTTCGCTTAGTGCTTTCCGTGTGACATTTGACCAAAATTAAGCGAAGTGTGGTTGAATTTATAGCCAACAGCTAATCAGTTTTAGAGAATTTTCTGTCTCAAATTCAGTTCTTTGGTTGGAGAGATTTTTCTATACCAATATTGGGCAAAATATAACTACTCTAGATATTTTGTATAATTAAAATGATATTTAATAAGCACTTAAGCTCCTTTCCTCAAATACTTACTGTATTTATTTTAAAAGGCTTTGAAATATCCTGTTTGGCAATTGGACTATGCTCACACTGCATTTGGGTATTTATTAACAGGACTCTATATTTTAACAAATTTTTTAAGTAGTAACCGCCCAAAACTAGTGCACAGCTAAAATTTATTTCACAACTTATAAAATTGGTATACTCAAAAACAACAAGAATTAGGTCAAACTTACCTTAGGTTAAACTACCTCCTTTATAATTATTATATAAGCTTTCTGAATTGGGCAATATTTCTGTTATTTGACGCTCTTTATTCTCTGGTGTTATTATTAGAAATATTTAAGTGCTATATTTGCTAACACTCTTAATTGTTTTTACTCGGCATCGGAATCCGCACATAAAAACCTCTTTCGACCAAAACTTGAAGTAAAATCTACAGATAGATTACAGTGTTTTGATGACTTTTCTTAAATCACCGGCCTATGAAAGATCCGAAGCATAAGCAAGATGGAAAAAATATATGGGCTGGAATAATCAAGATCAAGCGGTTAAATGCCCTTTTGAAAAAAAGCTTAGTGTCAAAAGAATGGTCCTTATAAACTAAATGAAGAATTTCTTTCAGCTTCACCTCACCAAGGTCAAAAATATCAACTATAAATTAAGATTCCGATTGAAGATAATTAAGAGTTGTCACATAGGAGTCACAGTTAAAATTTCTCAAGGGAGAATGCATAATTTTTTTAGTTCTAATTTCCAAATTCGACAATACTATATATAGCGATATCACAGTTAACTGTTGGTAAATTTCCGATGTTTAATTTTATATCGTTCATTTGCTTAGAGATTTAAAAATAGATTCCAAAACAATCCAGGCATATGTAATTCCGGGTAGCAGAAATTATTATCAAATTTTTTCAGTTAGACTTTTATTTTTTTCATTTTCGATATTTTGAGAAAGAACATCTATTTTTGAAAATGAGACACAAGAAAATTTTTTAATTTTTTGCAGTATTTTTATATAGTATTTTTTATTCCCAATCAAATTTTTTCTCACAAAGTAAAGGCTATAAGCCATTGTGGGCAACACATCTTATCCGTCAATTGCCTGACAGGATATTCAAGGTTGGGACGCATAGGGTCGGCTATTTTCAGCGGGTGATAGAAAGAGACACAGGATGAGATCACGATAGCCACTTTGAAAATCAGGTGATCCATTATATTTGCGATTTTGACGTCTATGCCGAAGATATCATATTTGTCTTATCTTTTAAAATCCACAGTATTTTTGAGAATCTTTTTTTCGAAGGTTTTGTTAGACTTTCCGCCATACAAAGTGTGAATGAAACATTTTTTCTTTTTCATATGGAAGAAAATTTGAAATATCTTTTCGGAAAAAAATGTCAAAAATCTACGCGATTATCGAGAGACTTGTGCTTTATTCGACTATGCGTAGTTTGCGTAGTTGCAATTATAAAACTTAAAGAGTTTTTTATTTAAATATCGAAAATAAAAATCCAATTGAGAAAGTTTTGTATAAATTGTCACTACCATAAAACAGTTGCAAGAGAGAAGTGTTTGATTGTGCATTATATAAGTGCAAGGTTTGCATTAAATCGATATATAACTCAAATAAACAAAATATAAATTTTACAACTTTTATCTTTGGAGGCTCCACATATCGCCGAATACTTTTCGCCAAGATACGATGTAAAAAGATTTAGAGCGCGAAAGTTTATGCGCTTAGTGGTGGGAAATAAAGTATTTATTTCAAGTTGCAAAAGACATTAATTGTACTTAAAAAAATTTCGAGATTTTTATACAATCGTGTTCTAAATTTCAATAACTTCAAGATAGTTCGTGATAAGTGTAGTAAACTACAGACGCACGTTTATAGATCCTCATATGCGCGTGCATATGTGAGTGATACTCCCACCTATGATCGCATACTTTTGTGAGTATCTCAGATATGTGCATGTGTTTGTGTATATCTCTCCGCTTCTTGTATGTACATATGTGTCGACATAATGATTGATTTGTTTATGTAGATGCAAGTGACTGCTTAGTGTCGGCTTAGAGATGACAGTATGCCTTAGTGTTACTAATATTCGTCACACTGCACTCCACCTTAGTCTGATCGTCCCCATCAGACAAATTTCCTGATCTAAACGCTGTTAGCAACTCCAAATGAACCACCCTTCTAATTCGTGGTTTCCCAATGGGTTGTATGCAGTAGATGATATCACTGATCTTCTTCACAACTTTGTACGGGCCTTCCCAACTGCACCAAAATTTGAATGGAACACTTTTCCGCCGGTGAGGGTTGTATAGCAGTACCAAATTTCCCTCCCGGAAAACTTCCGACTTATTGTTTTTGTCGTACCAGTATTTCATCCTAGTACTTATTATCCTGATTCGTTCCCTCACATTCTGTTGTTTGGCCAATAAACTACTTCGTAGAGCTTGCGCTTGACGAATTGGCTTCGCATAATCAGTATCGTTCCCACGTTTCACAGCAGCAGTGGGCCCTGGCTTGAAACTACCCTCTCATTTATTCTGGGAAATTCTTTTCTTCGTTTTTGTGCGTCCCTTTGGTTTTGTCAATGCCAGTGTTTCTCTCGCAGGTACTTTTGATTTCGCTTTATTTGGCCCATTCGATCCATGAACCTTTACCTTTGACTTTCGTGGTATTTGTCGAGTCTTCTCCACCAGCATTCGCTTACTGCTGAACCCTTTCTCCAAACTGAAGTTAAGTGGCACATCCTTGTTTTTATAGCGCATAATCTTCTCCGCATATCGACCTGATGTCATGGTCAACTAAGAATTCCACTCCCAATAATATGACTTCACCAACGATATCCGCCACAACGGGTTTATGTAGAACCATGACCTTCCCAATTAAGACTTCACAGATCACTTCTCTCAGGACTTGGTTATATTCGCCAGTAACCGTACGGAACCTTGCTCCAGGTAATGGCTTTACTCTCCTGTTGACCAAATCAGATCGGATTAAGGAATGAGATGCGCCCGTATCTGCAGCCAGTACACGCTCCTTGCCATCCACATTTCCTTTGACGGTAAGACTGTTTGATTTCCTTCCAATTTGCGACACAGATATCACAGGACGTTCAATAGCTGGAGCTAGCTCTCGATCTCTAGATCTGACTCGCTCTTGCTCATCCCCTCCAGCTTTATTATTAAGACCACTAGGATCAAGATCGGAATGACGTGCAATGTGACCGGGCTGCCCGCATTTGAAGCATTTGATAACTCTTTCACTCCGCTTTTGCGATCCTCTCAGCGCCTCTAATATTGTGTTCACACACTCTGGCCTTTCTACCTCCACACGGAGGTTCTGAACGCTGGCTTACACAGAAGCGATGCTGTTTCCTGAATCAGAGCATGTGATACCGTTTCTGTGAATGTGGGTTTTGGGTTTACATATGTCGCTCGCTTCGTTTCGATATCCCGTATTCCATTTATAAAGCTCTGAATTTTAACCTTCGCGGTGTATTCCACGGGTGCATATGCATTTGCGAGGTGAGCCAATCTTTCAACATCAGACGCAAACTCCTGCAAAGTCCCATTCGCTTTTTGGTAACGAGTTTTGCAACTCTGTTTTCTATGCTCGTCTCCATAACGTCTATCGACAGCGGCCATCAATGCTTCATAATTGTTCCACTCTCCTTCGGGAATCTTCTGTAGTTTTTCCGCTGTTGGCCCTTTCAATGCTACGAATAGAGCTGCAACTTTATCTTCAGCATTCCAGTTGTTCACTGCTGCGGTCTTCTCAAACTGTAGCTTAAAGACCTTGAAAGGAACAGAGCCCTCCTTTCTACCTTACCTTTGTATTACTCGCTTGAACAGCTTGGCGATTTAGTTGCAACTGCTCCATACGACCTTTCAACGCTTCTATCTCTGCACTAGTTTTGTCCTCGAGTTGTACAATTCTTGTATCCTGTGCTCCAAGCTTTGAATTTACCCTTGCTTCCTGTGCTTCTAGCTGCGAAGACATTTGTACCACCTGCAATGTTCTTCCATCTTGGATGTTATACGAGTATTCTGCAATTCCAATTGAGATTTTATATTTGTGGGTATTTGTGATGACATTTATGTTATGCGTGTTTCTTGTTCTTCAATCTTGGATGTTATACGGTTCTCCTGCGATTCTAGTTGGGATACCATATATGTCTTCTGTTCTTCCAGTTGAGAAGACATTTGCGACGACATTGATGTTACTGTCGATGTTTGTGCAGATATTGCAGCCAATATCATGTTCAAGTCTGTGCTGGGAACAGTCTACGATGTTTCGTTTTTCTCTTCAATTTTTGTTGTTGATTCTTCCACATCAGGATAAAAGATATACTCGTCCACATTAATTCCTTCCAACTCCATTACCCCTCGTAGTCGTGCTTGAAGTTCGATCTTATTGCCGGTTGTATTCAGTTGCTGGATCCTTAATTCACTTAACCTCGCCATGTCCTTGTTGTGCTCTGCAACTCTGGAATTTATTCAACAATTCCTCTTCTGACACCAATTGTAACGAATTTAGGGAAACTCCGCTTATTTTACACCCTCTACTAACGTTCGTATCGCTAAACAGTCTAATAAATAACTCTAATCTTCAATAATGCAAAATGGCCTTTATTCAAGTACTTCACAATAACACTGATACTTCACAACCGATAGCTTGCTTAAATCAAACTGATTGCCCATGCCTCAGCTAGTGCCGCTTTTATACTCTTCGGTTTCTTCGTTCGCATACTTCTAGGCATTTCTCCTTCTAGAACTTACTACTTGTTTAGCAGCTATAAACTCACCAGCTATAACTACAGATGCACGTTTATAGTTTCTCTTATGCCCTGGCATATGTGAGTGATACTCCCACCGATGATTGCATACCTTTGTGAGTATTTCAGATATATCCATTTGTTTGTGCATATCTCTCCGCTTCTTGTATGTACATATGTGAAGACATAATGATTGATTTATTTATGTAGATACAAGTGACTGTTTAGTATGGGCTTAGAGATGATAGTATGCCTTAGTGTTGCTAATATTCGTCACAATATAAAATTATAAAACCGGTAGATTTATCTTTCAGCAAGTTATTAATAAATGATGTTAAAACGAACAATAAGGTAGTTCAGAATTTTGGACATATTGCAATGCAAAAATGTGTAGCATATTTTATTCACGACTATGCATTTGCCACGTCATTACAAATACGCAATATCAAAAGCCGTAATTTAATTTTTCGATATTGGATAGCAAATCAACCGTTGTCAAACCAAAATTAAATATGCAAAGAAAAGCGTTAAAATGAAAGAAGTTGTTCACAATCCGTAGCTTATATATGCTACAGCAACGTTACTAAAATGAAATACACAAAATTCTGAACTACCTTAATGTGACTTCTTTTTCGCGCAGATTTTAATATTGATAGCTACAAAACATTGAGATATAAATACTTGACCATCAGCATTTTAAAATTGCACGAAGCCAATAATAAATGTTTGCGAAGTTTACCCAAACTAATTATTATAATATTAGATCTTTATATGTAGGTTTGATTGATTAAATTTGCTGAACATCCGCTATATAAATAATTATGGTTCTTTTGTCACAAAAATTTTTTATTTTCCGAGAAATTTAAGGCTCTGCAACAAAATGCGATGTTAAACAAAAAAAAACAAAAGACGTTTACAGCGTATCATTATTTTTGAACAAATAGAAACAGCAGACTGAGAATAAAGATATGCCAACGATTTAAGCTCTCTGTCGTTATTGATGTCAATGCTGCCACACCCCACAAATACCGATTCCATTAATATCAGTGACAGCTTGTCAGATATAAATATTTCTATTGAGTTGGGTTACAACATTTTATTACCGATTTGCTTACGTTCTTTTGTTATTTTACTGCGCAATAAGACATAAACAACAAAAAGTCCCTCACGTTAGGTTTAACTTGGTTTCAACAATTTACAAAGAAATAAGCATTAATGAAATTTAACCGCAATTAATTAAGACTTCTTTTTGTTGCTTAAAATAATATTCATTCACATATCGCTTTGTGGTGATTAAGGAAGGATGAGAGAAGTGCAAAAGGAAGATGAGTGTGAAATACACGTGCAGATCAAATTTCAAAGGTATTCCAAACCTTTCTGAAAGTTATGAAGCATAAAAATGTGTCACATTCATCATACGCCATGGTGCACTTAATTAATGTATCAATCTGGGGCGCATTGAAAACTTGTTGCTCCTTTAGGCCAAAGTCACAAACACACAAATACCTTTTGCTCGTAAATTCAATACACAAAATCATTATTGACTCATTCGCTTCTTTTGAGTATTTCCTTGTATTGAAAAAAAGACATCCAATCCAAGTAAGGAAGGCTAAGTTCGGGTGTAACCGAACATTACATACTCAGTTGAGAGCTGTGGAGACAAAGTAAGGGAAATCACCATGTTGTAAAAGGAACCTAGGGTAACCCTGGAATGTGTTTGTATGACATGTGTATCAAATGGAAGGTATTAAAGAGTATTTTAAGAGGAAGTGGGCCATAGATCTATAGATGGACGCCATTTAGGGATATCGCCATAAAGGTGGACCAGGCCTGACTCGAGAATTTGTTTGTACGATATGGGTATCAAATGAAATGTGTTAATGATAATTTTAAAAGGGAGTGGGCCTAAGTTCTATAGGTGGACGTCTTTTCGAGATATCGCCATAAAGGTGGACCAGGGGTGACTCTAGAACTTATTTTGTACGATATGGGTATCAAATAAAAGGTATTAATGAGTATTTTAAAAGAGCGTGGGCCTAAGTTCTATAGATGGACGCCTTTTCGAGATATCGCCATAAAGATGGACCAGGAGTGACTCTAGAATTTGTTTGTACGATATGGGTATCAAATGAAAGGTGCTAATGAGTATTTTAAAAAGGGTGTGGGCCTTAGTTCTATAGGTGGACTGCCTTTTCGAGATATCGCCATAAACGTGGACCAGGGGTGACTCTAGAATTTGTTTGTACGATATGGGTATCAAATGAAAGGTGCTAATGAGTATTTTAAAAGGGAGTGGGCCTTTGTTCTATGGGTGGACGCCTTTTCGGGATATCGCCATAAACGTGGACCAGGGGTGACTCTAGAATGCGTTTGTACAATATGGGTATCAAATGAAAGGTGCTAATGAGTATTTTAAAAGGGAGTGGGCCTTAGTTCTATATGTGAACGCCTTTTCGAGATATCGCCATAAACGTGGACCAGGGGTGACTCTAGAATTGTTTGTACGATATGAGTATCAAATGAAAGGTGCTAATGAGTATTTTAAAAAGGCGTGGGCCTTAGTTCTATAGGTGGACGCCTTTTCGAGATAACGACATAAAGGTGGACCAGGGGTGACTCTAGAATTTGTTTGTACGATATGGGTATCAAATGAAAGGTGTTAATGAGTATTTTAAAAGGGAGTGGGCCTTAGTTCTATAGGTGGACGCCTTTTCGAGATATCGACATAAAGGTGGACCAGGGGTGACTCTTGAATTTGTTTTGCACAATATGAGTATCAAATGAAAGGTGTTAATGAGTATTTTAAAAAGGCGTGGGCCTTAGTTCTATAGGTGGACGCCTTTTCGAGATAACGACATAAAGGTGGACCAGGGGTGACTCTAGAATTTGTTTGTACGATATGGGTATCAAATGAAAGGTGTTAATGAGTATTTTAAAAAGGAGTGGGCCTTAGTTCTATATGTGAACGCCTTTTCGAGATATCGCCATAAACGTGGACCAGGGGTGACTCTAGAATGTGTTTGTACGATATGGGTATCAAATTAAAGGTATTAATGAGGGCTTTAAAAGGGAGTGGCCCTTAGTTGTATATGTGAAGGCTTTTCGAGATATCTACCAAAATGTGGACCAGGGTGATCCAGAACATCATCTGTCGGGTACCGCTAGTTTATTTATATATGTAATACCACGTACAGTATTCCTTCCAAGATTCCAAGGGCTTTTGATTTCGCCCTGCAAAACTTTTTCATTTTCTTCTACTTAATATGGTAGGTGTCACACCCATTTTACCAAGTTTTTTTCTAAAGTTATATTTTGCGTCAATAGACCAATACAATTACCATGTTTCATCCATTTTCCGTATTTGGTATATAATTATGGCATTTTTTTCATTTTTCGTAATTTTCGATATCGAAAAAGTGGGCGTGGTCATAGTCGGATTTCGGCCATTTTTATACCAATACAAAGTGAGTTCAGATAAGTACGTGAATTGAGTTTAGTAAAGATATATCGATTTTTGCTCAAGTTATCGTGTTAACGGCCGAGCGGAAGGACAGACGGTCGACTGTGTATAAAAACTGGGCGTGGCTTCAACCGATTTCGCCCTTTTCACAGAAAACAGTTATCGTCCTAGAAGCTAAGCCTCTACCAAATTTCACAAGATTGGTTAATTTTTGTTCGACTTATGGCATTACAAGCATCTAGACAAATTAAATGAAAAAGGGCGAAGCCACGCCCATTTTGAAATTTTCTTTTATTTTGTATTTTTTGGCACCATATCAGTATTACTGCGAGTTGAATGTTGGCATAATTTACTTATATGCTGTAAAGATATTTCGGTACTGATGATTTTGATATATGGAAGTCTATATCTATCTCGATTCCTTTATACCTGTACAACCAACCGTTATGCAATCAAAGTTAATATACTCTCTGAGCTCTGCTCAACTGAGTATAAAAATCTAAATGTGTACCGAAATATTTTAGTGTTTTGTTGCATTTATTAAATTGGGATGTTTCAGAGGCAACAAGAGATTGAATTACCCAAATGTATCGCAAACATTTGAAAAGTGTAACTACAAAATCAATTGGCTAAAGAAAAAGTTTGGAAATTTATAGCGTTGAAAAGTTTACAAAGCAGTTTCACGATTTGTGTTCGTGTACCTAACCTAAGAGGATATTCACATTGCGAACAGGCAAACTTTGGGACAGGCGAAAGCATGCTAAAAATCATTCAATTTCAGTCGACTCTTTTGTTACTCTTAAAAAGTGAAAGAAGAAGAAAAGTAGCATAATGACCTTAAAGGTAAATTTCGTTGACTGACAAAGGACTGAATGCAAAAACCCAGTCCCGGCGCTAAATGCGATGATAAATGTTTTGCGTGTGCTGTTACTTGTGGTGGTGGTGAACTCTCTTCAATTATTGCGTATTTTAGGGTAGTCCTGATAGATAAAATAAACGATGTTTTTCCTCTCACCCCTTTAAACGGTAATACCTTGGTCAAAACATCACAGATGAATGAATTCGACGAATTCGATGCCGATTGGTTTTGTAAATAGTCAAAGTACAGATTAATTTATTGAGACTCAAATAAGTAGGCAGGGTACCCAAACGCCCCCTAGAATATTTGCTCTTTTATATAGTGTCTTTGTGACACAATCATGCACTTTGGGGATTTACTGCCTCTGCAAACAGTTACTTTGTAATTATTTTTAGTCATAATATTCTCAATTATACAGACTCTTGCCAATGACCAAAACTAAATATATCTATGCGTAGTACCACAGTCCATTTTTTCGGCAGTTTCTTGAAATCGGTACACCTCTTAGGATATTTTTTTATTTGGGCCAATAACTTTCCGTCATCCCCTGACAAGTTTGGTTTCGAGACAAACTGGTTATTTTTGTTTTGATTTGTTGTCTTCATTTGTCTTATATTTATAGTTCGTAGATAAATAAGCGAGTATTGTCAAAATGGATATTTGTTTATGTATGTATAAGTGCGGTGTGCAATTCAGAACCGATGGTGGTTTTTATTGATCGACTAGCAGGATGCCAAATGTTGCTCGTGTTGCGTAGATACTAATCTAAATAAGAAGGTGCATTTTAACGCATTCCTTCCCATTATTCAAAGTCAAGCAATCAGTATATAAGACTTTATTGATCTTCTTCAAAATGTATTTCCCAATTTTTCTCATTCTTACCCTTTATAATTTCCTCATCTCTCCCTCTTCTTTTTTACACCTCTACCTCTCTCCATCTTTTTTCTTAGATCCCTCATTCCTCTCATTTATCATTATTTACTTTATTTCTCAAATTTTATTTTGTCACACACAATCATCATCATAAATTAATCAAAATATTTTAGCTGCACAATTTTGTCTATCATCTCATATAGACAGCTATTTTTACAACGGAATGCATAAATTTAACAAAAACTTTTAAATCACTCAATGCAATCGCTTTAACTTTTTTGAATACAATGCTATGACCAAACAAAAGTTCTGCAGCACTTAAGTACGTATATGGCGTATGTGTAACTTTTGCTGACATACAAAATTTGTCGCACCACCCATTGGCGCATGCGAAATTGAAAAAAAAATATTATTTTAAAATTCTTATTTCTGAAATATGAAAACCCGTCGTCTTGATCGATATAGCCAATATTTGGTGATGATTGAGGTGCGGGAATTACGTATCCATAGGGAACACACACACACACACACAGAATTTGATTTTTATATATATAGATTTGTGTGGCTGACTGAGGCAGGTAGAAGTCAGTAATTCTAGTCGTTTAACTCCCTTCGTGTGTTTGTTGCTTTGGTGCGTTGTTTTTTTGTGTTTAGTTGCTGCTGTGTTTTTGTGTGTTGTACCTGTGTCATTACTTTGTAACAAGTTTTAAAGGCTCAAATACTGTGTTTATCTGTTCGTTTATTATGTTTTCTGCGTGTGGATTTCCATGTTTCTGAGTACATTCAGACTTCGGCCTTTTTTAATGCATATAAAGGATATTGATTGTTTTGATGATTGGGGGGAACATACATTTTCGACAAGTGATTCGCGAAGTTCTCTAATGTGTTCTTTGAAACTCGCTCTTATTCGCCACGTCATCCTTAAGTAAGCTTGTATATGCCTTGGGTGCTAAATGAATCCTTTGGTTTGTGTTAGTTCTTAATTTTCGCCCTAAATTGTTCAATGTCTTGAACGCTAGGTTAATATTGTACTTTTGAAAAACGTTTGCCAATTTGGATATTGCCCCTCCAGTATATATCATAGTCGTCCAAGTTTTAGTATTATTCTTTTCATTATTTCTTTTTAGTTCTCCACAATTCCTGCTAAGTTTATCTACTAGTGCCTTTTTATATCCGTTCTTTGCAGAAATGTTATACATTCCCCTCGTTATAATAATAAAGATAACTTAATTCGCAAATAATGATGATCTTTTAAGATCGTGTAAAAAGTTTCGCCCTCGTATCTTTCCACAAATTGAATAACCATGTTTCAACAAATATTTACGCAATAAATTCATATGAAGTTGATTAAGAAATCTTATATTTTCTAAGTGAGTGCTTTAATTTGTGTCTTTGTCTGTTTTAGTGTTTGCCTTTAATGTCATGTAAAACTACTTTTCGACATTTACTCACACCGCACTTTCTACATATGATTGAATTGTATTTCTATTTTTAAAAGGTAAAATAAGATACAAGAGTAGAATATGAAACTGCAGTGTTAAGCGGGGAAGTCGTGTCGATTTTTACTTTCGTTTTGAAATGGCAGCGAACTGTTCATAGACATGCATACATACAAATATTTAGATTAAATCTCATTCTAATTCAACCTGCCAACACACTAACACTCTAAGCCATAAGCAGGCGCACACACACATACAAAGATTCAGTTACACGTTTGCTTATGGACGAGCCCTTTGTATGTTGAAACACCACATTAAAGGTTTCTGGTTAAAAGTGAGGTTACAGAAATAGACAGGATACGCTCTATGAATATGTGAATACAACTGTAAATCCATAAGTACGTCTAAAAGAGTAAAAATATTTCGCATGCGAGTGTGTGTGAATGTGCGATAGTATGTGTTGCTTGTATTATAAACACATTAATAGCAAACTAGGTTAAATAAAATTTACAACTCAAATGTGACTCAGTTGAACTTTTGCAGAATTTAAATTTTTATTTATTATTTTTTATTCAAAGGAGGGCAGAGAAACAAGCGTGTCGAGTGCTCTAACATCGCACATATACCAATACACATTCATATTTGTATGTTTGTATTTAATAAATTTTCTATTGCGCGGCGCCGTGGTGTGATGGTAGCGTGCTCCGCCTACCACACCGAAGACCCTAGGTTCACGCTCGGGCAAAGCAACATCAATATTTTAGAAAACAATTTTTTTTAATTAGTAGACAATTTTTCTAAGTGGGGTCGCCCCTTAGCTGTGTTTGACAAGTCTGAGTATATTTCTGTCATGAAAAGCTCTCTGGGAAGATTCATCTGCCTTGCAGATGCCGTTCGGAGTCGGCATAACTCACGTATGCCCTGCCAATTTGTACGAAAAATTAAAAAGGAGCACGACATAAATTTTAAGAGAAGCTCGGCCTAAAAATCGGAGATTATAGAGCCATATATATATATTTTATTTATATAGTACTTATTTGTGTTAGAGCGACAATTGCAGCAGCAGCAGCAGTCCCTAAGGTTTCATGACTTTTCCAACTTTCAAGTGCTCTAATGTGGGCATGCAAAGCTGATGTGCCGCTGCCAACGTCGACGCTAACACCGTGGTAGTGTTGATGAGTTTATATTCTTGTTGTTGTAATTATGCAGCAATGCGGCAAGTCATGTTAGCAAATATGAAGCACGAATATTGGCTAAAGAGCGAGCATACAAACGCCCACTTACATGCACACACACACACACACAAACATTTGTTAAGCTACAGCACGTAGATATAACTACAACAACAACAGAAAATATTTATAAATATTAGAATCCGACAGGACGTTGATTGTCAGTGACATGATTTACCTCGCAATGAATGGATCAACAATAATTGAATGCCACTAAAGGGGAATCATTTTGATGAAAAGTAAATGCGGAAAGCTTTATTGAACATAAAGAGAACGTTGGGATGTCATCTTTTCATTAAATAAAGAATGGTACAAGAATGTTGTCATTTAATAAATAAGGAAATTACATTTTAACCAATTATTGGATTTTGATGTTAGAACTCGAAATAACATTTTTCATATCAACTCGAAATGGCAATGAAAAAGGTTAAAGAGCAGATAATATGCTGGACACAAGATAAAAGTAAAATGTGTACTCAACTCCTAGTGGTGACGCCTTAAGCGAATACATGGATATTTGTGCAGTTAAATATGATTACGGTACGATACATGGTGCGATTACCTCCTAAGAGACTTGGCCGCCCTTATCTTCCAATTTGTTCATGCTTCTTTTTTAACTTTTCTCTACAACTAAGCAGGATTGGATCTACATATTCTATGTAGACTTCAAAGGGCAGCTGCAATTTATATGAAAGTTGACCGCAAATTAAATCCATGACCTTCGGAGTATTAGGCGGAGCACGCTACCACCACACCACATCGGCCAACGTCTTTCTTATTTGCCTTAATTTATTAAGAAAATTATTAGAGGAAGATTACTAAATACATATGTTGTAGATATATAGTTTATAATAATTTTGAAAAGTAGTTGAACTCGTTTACACGGTGATGATTAAGGTTTTTAGAATATTTCACGACACTCAACTGAGTTTTGTCTTTAAAATATGTCAATGGACATACATTACACTGTCGCTTGCTTAAATGTGAAAAAATTAAAATGCTATCCATTAATTTAAGTACATTCAAGTTACTTAAGTTGTAAAAAGATATGGCTTCCTTTTCACCCTGGCATTCGCGACTCAATTGACCCATTTATTAATATAGCAAATAATGCACATTTATGATTCTGGCAAGTGGTGTTATATTCTAATTGGCAGATAATCAAGTTAAGTTTTAAAGCCGCAGCTGAGTGCCATATATAAGCTGTACCGAGGGCTGATTCAGAAGAATATCCTGCGTAATTCGCCACAGCGGAGTACACCCTGCAGCAAGGAGCTTAAAAACCAAAAGGCCTCAGAGATATTAAAGCATCCAAGGACAACAAACATTGGAGGACGATCAGAAAGCAAACGGAATCTGTTGATGCACATCATCCTATTCACGCTTCTGTACTGGTCCGAAATGTGAACTAACATATTTCAGATGAAACACCTCTGTAACCTCCCGGCTTTGTGCATCAAGCAGCAGCCCTGAATGTAAGCTCCGCTAATCGCACGTTTCTAAGTATTGCGACCAAATGTAAAAGTGATCACCGAAACTATGCACATCGACATATTCTCGTTCTAAAGAAGCAGACTGTTCAAGATCGAATGAAAATCGTTAGCCAAAAAAAGCCTTTTGGGGAAACAGATAACAAGACAAATCATAATAAATGTTAAGGCATGGAGCACTGAAGTCTAAGCGAGCTCACCTCCTTCGTTACGCAGGTGCTTTCTGGAGGTGGTTACTTAAAAAAATACCTGTATCTCATGAAAAAATATTGAAGATCAGAAGTGCATTTACGGTTATACTTATAAACAAATCAGCAGTTTCCTAGAACTCGCTCGCAGAACAAAAAAGTGGGGCATGGGCACAGAATAAATCGGTTGCTGCATAGAATGATACTCTAACTCGGCTGCCGGTACAGAAACTTTCTCCACAGAAAACTTTTGAAGAACGCCACAATTCGGAAATATTTTGAAGAGCGCCCTACCTGCACATAAAGCTAATGTATTTTGTCCTCGAATAATTCATTTATGAGACAGATTTTGGCTAGGGCGTTCACCAGCCGAATTTTGAGAAAAGGTATTTTGGAAGCCAAGACTAAAATGTGGCGTTCTGAGATGGAGCGTCCTCGATGTCTTAAAGTCTGACATTTAATTAAGCTAAAATTATTAAAAGAAATACGAACCCTAAAATTTTAACTATCTTAAATTAATTCTGTTTAAATTTTGCAATATATCAAATAAGTGAAATTTTTCCTTTGGTTTACAAAATAGTGTAACTACAAAAACAAATTTATATGCAGATATGATTTTAAATTTACATCTAAGTTAAACCTCCTATTCCAATAACGAAAATAAAATAAAATAATGCAGCCGAATTGTGTAATTTTTTACTTTAAGCCCCACTAGCAAAACAGAAAGTTATATTTTTAACTCGGAGTTAAGCTCACATGAGGGGTTAAACTCATACATTTTTGACAAATTCTTCAAATAAGATCTCAGTTTAAAAGATAACTTGCCGTTCTGTGAGTGGGCCTTAATAAAATAAACATATTTTTTTACACACAAATCGTCCAAAAAATTTAAATTCCAACAAGAAGGTTTTATTTGTTGTTGTTCTTTTGGAATGTGACACTCGAAAAACCGACACTAACACTGCCTTTTCAGTATTCAGTGGCAGCTACATTGGCAGTTTTGGTTGTAGCTTAAGTTTTATAATTTTTTCATGCAAATTTGTGCCATGTTGCATATAAGTAAAAACATGACCACACTCGTAAATGCACACAAATGCACTTATGCAAATATTTGTTGACTAACATTCACACTGACCATAGTCCGTGCTGCTTTTGTCTCTATTTTTCACTTTCTGCCATATTCACCTGTCCAGTAGTAAAGATTTAGCAACAAAATCTGTTGCCAAACAAAAAAGAAATTGACAAAATCCTATTGCGACTGGTTTATTTGGGCCACAACAACAAAAATGTTGGAATAATGGATATCTAGCTATTTATCCGGATTTGTTTTTCAGTAGTTTTGTCTAAACGAATACAACGGTAAACATCCACACATGTATGTAAGTGTGTGAGTGTGTTTGCCATTTAGAATTTTCTCGATTATATCAGTTTTGTAAACCAATCTTCTTTTGATTTATAATTTGCTGTTAAGTTTTTCATACAATCATACAATGCTTTTATAGTTTAACAAATAAAGCTATTATAAAACGAGTAAGGATGTCTAAGTTCGGGTGTAACCAACCACTATATACTCAGCGTGAGCTTCAATTGTACAGTTCATTTCGGATAAATTACTTGTCTACTTTTCAAATTTCTTTTGTTCTTGGATGTAGTCATCTGTTCATTTATTAAATTTGTAAAATTTAATGATTTTTTTATTAAAGTATTATATTTTGTTATGATGAAAAAATTAAAACAATTAAACATACTGTCAGGTGTCTAAAACTCATTAAATATTACAAATTAAAATTTACGTGAAAGCAACCAGCTGGGCTTTTAATGTTCGGCCTAGACCCAACTTATACTTCCTAACTTATTTATGTTGCACATTTGTGCTCCGCTGTAATAAATATAAAAAGAAAAATTATTAACTTAATGATTTATTGCGATAGATTTGAATTAAAATTATCTAACTGTTTTGTTATTTAATTTTGGCACACTCGACAAATAACGAGAAAAATAATTTATTAATAATGTGCTGACCAGTTGGAATTTATTTGATTTTATTACTTTGCTGTCTAGTGTAGTTAATCAAAGTAAAAACTCGTACTTTTTCTAAAAAATATCACCCTACGTTTCGCCAAGCTCCTTGGCATCCTCAAGGGCATAATATAAAAAAGTATTAAATTAAGGTGTAAACGTCACACAAACATAAAACAACAACATTTAAAACTAAAAACATTCATCAGTTCCATGAGCATGCGTACTTTTGTCACACACGAGAAAATAATTTATTTTGTAATAATGTTTTTGAACTAAATTTTAAATAATTTTTGGCTTATGGAAAATGCTCTCGTCTCATTTGTTTGGTGTTAAAATGCAATACTGTACTGCCTCTGTGGATGACTCAGTTTCCTATAAAATCCACATAATTATTTACATATGAATGGTAAATATTTGCATAGATATTCATATCTACTCGTATTTTTCATTTACGCCTGTGTCACATTCAGGTCAATTGTCCAAATTCAAGTTCGCTTTGTTTTCACTTTGAACATTCCGTAATTGTGCCAAAGTAAACTCGAAAATAAATAAGCACAAATAAAATTGTAAACACATCCACAAAAATATATTTTAAAAGGGACAATACGACACAACAACAAAACGACCAAATCGAGCGTTTTTAGTCGCTTATTTACTCGAATTGGTGTTGCTGCTTTCAGGCATTTCAGTATTCTAATAATATTTTATAAAGCAGGCAGACAGAGGGATTTTCACTGAGAGCTTTTCATGCAGAAATACACTCGGCGTGCATGCCAAGTCACTGAAGGGAGCGACCCCCGATTAGAAAATCATTTTTATAATTTTGAAAAACTGGTTTCTAAATTTTTATGTTGCTCTGCTCTAACTATGCTACCACTACAGCCGGCGGCCGCCAAAAGTTTAATACGAGCTTAAAAATTATGCCAATTGTTTATTTCTGCATTCGCTCTCCAACATCAGCTTTCCTTAATACGATCTAATAATTAAGGCGAACACCGTTAGAAGACACTGCCTTGTCATTACTCCTTCTATGTTATAAAGAACTCCTGGTCTTATTTCTACAGTAAATTCCTACAGTCTAACCATTACAATAAATACTTAAAATCCTTCACAGCGACGTTGTATAAAATGTATTCCAAAATTATTATGAATTGTACCATTCTTAATTATTTTTCAAAAACTGTACCAGCTATGTTCATAAACAGCAGTTTTAGGATAACCTCTTTACCCTCCTTCTCACCAAATTATGTCTAATCTGTGGCAAAGAGTTCAGTTTGATAGTTTGGTTTTGCTCTTGTTTTTAGTAAGGCATTATTTTTGTTGTTGTTTCTGGGCATAGCAATATTTGCATTTTTATTCAAAAAGTTTGTGTTCGCCGTTGCGGGCGAGTGAAAATTTGAAACGTTAAAGAATATGTTTAGCAACTGATGCATTTTTGCACGCCATGGCCAAAATATTTGTACATACATACATTAGGGTGGTCCATATTAATCAAATAAAATGTAACACATGCAACCAAAAGCGTATATACCCGAAAAAATTAAGCAACTTGTCTCTGGGAATGTATAATCTGGGATCCCTCTATATCGGGTGCAAGTGTACGCTCTTCGATCCTAAAGAAAATTTAAAAAGAGCTGCAATCGTGAAGTCTTAACTGCACCAACTTGCAGATAAGTAAATTTAGGTCGAAACAAAGTTTATTTTCAAAGAAATTTATAGGAAAATAAATTAATGGTTGCTACATTGGTATTTTATTCATATTCGAGTCTGCTGTTCTATTTTGACAAGCATAAATTCGTCTATTTTTAGATCATAAAAGACTACTTCGTGGGTAGGACTCGCCTCTTCCTGACGATCATTCTATAACCCCTGGTTCTTAGTCTTTTTCGAATCGTATTAATGGTCGCTATATACTCTGTTGTTGTACTTTTAATAAGTCACTTTTCAAGTGTTTATTTTAATTGTGAAAATGCTGCGACTTTAGGCAAATTGGATTTCAATCGGAGGAAAACGACCCACCCTCTCGAAAGTAGCTTGATAACAAAAAAGTAACGCACAGCAAAAAGTAAACGAGATTTTGAAAAACTGTTTAACGCTCATTTCAAATAGCTGGCAGAGAAATATCCAGGGGCTTAAGTTAACGAGATAAATTGGTTCGAAATATCGAAACATCGTGTTTGGAAAATTTTTGAAATCACTAAAGATGGACCCTTGGTAAAGTCGCTAAACTGAAAAATAATATTCTTACTTTGGACCATTTTTTTAAACATCTATTTGCGATTTTATATTCCACTTTGGTAAAACCCTAGCACCCAGACCTAAATACTTAGGAAGAAAATCGAAAAAAGTATCGTTTGTATTCGATTGATTGAATAAGTCCTACGCAACCTTTTGGCTTATATAAGGCTTATAACTCACTAAAAATCAGCTTACATAAGGCGTTATAAGAAGATAATACATCGAGTCCAATAACCTGATTAAAAGGATTATGCACCAGGTAGCATAAGGAACAGTAGGCCTTAACAAATTAAAAATAAAATCAGTTTCCTTAAAATATTACGAAAATTTATCAACTAGAGCTGGATTCTATTTATCATGTGTCCTTTAAGTTTAGGCATCACTTATTTTTTATTTTTTGTTACCTTCGGGAAAAGCCTTATTTGTAGCGTAGATAAGCTAAAAAAGCGTTACTGATAAGGCGTATGATGTAATCTTTTTACTTCATTCTGCAGTTTATCTGTCAGGAGTGAGGCCGGCATCCTTATTGCTAACAATCGCTTACGCCAGTTTTTGCTGGGTACACTACACACACATTTATAACATACCTAATAAGCTCATCACTTTTTGATAGCAACGAGCCACTTGAAAGTTTTTAAATTAAAACTATAATTTTAAATATTTAATAAATTTTGCACCAAAGTGTTAACTGCTTTTTAAAAGCGCTAAAAAGTCAAGTAGAAAACTCATTCACCGAAATAAATACATAAAAATAATTAAAAACTTTAATATTTTTGCGAATATCAACAAAAGCAATTTGACTAGCAATTTTTTGCCACATTTTGCAACTATTTTCTGCATGAAAAAATACGCATCAAAACGCTGAATTAAAAATATGACTCCGATCTCAGTTACATAAAATGAAATATGAAGCGAGAATTAAAGTGAACTAAAAATAATCCAATGAAATTAAATTTATAGCAAAAAGCAAAGTCGTTGAGCAAATGCACTCTGAGTTGGATGAGTATAAACGAGCTGGCAAAGCAATTTTCAGCTACGAAAACACAAATTATGGTTAAATAAATGGAATCCGTAGTAGAACAAATGGAGTTTTGATGGAGAGGCGGGACAGGCACGCGAACGCAGCTGAACAGCGAATATGGGTCAAATGCGTTACAGTTAGGCGTCGCTGTGTTTACCGTTACATGCCGTGCCTCTCTTCAGGCA
>JARSSU010001262.1:0-45459 GCA_029619165.1 Eurosta solidaginis | reverse complement strand
AGTTAGCGTTTTTCCAAAGTTATATCACACACTGCGTCATCAACCAATCCAGTTACCATGTTTCATCATTTTTTCGTATTTGGTATAGAATATGGCATTTTTATTTTTCGTAATTTTCGATATCGATAAAGTGGGCGTGGTTTGGTCGAGATTTCGGCCATTTTTATACCAAGATAAAGTGAGTTCAGAAAGTATACGTGGGCTAAGTTTAGTAAAGATATATCGGTTTTTGCTCAAGTATTGTGTTAAGGCCGAGCGGAAGGACAGACGGGACTGTGTATAAACTGGGCGTGGCTTCATCACCGATTTCGCCCTTTTCACAGAGAACAGTTACCGTCATAGATCTATGCTCCTACCAAATTTGAGAAGGATTGGTAAATTTTTGTTCGACTTATGGCATTAAAAGTATTCTAGACAACTAAATGAAATGGGCGGAGCCACGCCCATTTTGAAATTTTCTTTTATTTTTGTATTTGTTGCATCATATCATTACTGGAGTTGAATTTTGACATAATTTACTTATATACGTAAAGATATTAAATTTTTTGTTAAAATTTGACTTTAAAAAATTTTTTTTTAAAAGTGGGCGTGTTCTTCATCCAATTTTGCTAATTTTATTTAGCACATATATAGTAATAGTAGTAACGTTCCTGCAAATTTCATCATGATATCTTCAACGACTGCCAAATTACAGCTTGCAAAACTTTTAAATTACCTTCTTGTAAAAGTGGGCGGTGCCACGCCCATTGTCCAAAATTTTACTAATTTTCTATTCTGCGTCATAACGTCAACCCATCTACCAAGTTTCGTCGCTTTATCGTCTTTTGCAATGAATTATCGCACTTCGGTTTTTCGAAATTTTCGATATCGAAAAAGTGGGCGTGGTTATAGTCCGATATCGTTCATTTTAAATAGCGATCTGAGATGAGTGCTCAGGAACTACATACCAAATTTCATCAAGATACCTCAAAATTTACTCAAGTTATCGTGTTAACGGACGACGGACGGACGGACGGACATGGCTCAATCAATTTTTTTCGATCCTGATTATTTTGATATATGGAAGTCTATATCTATCTCGATTCCTTTATATATGACAACCAACCGTTATCCAATCAAACTTAATATACTCTGTGAGCTCTGCTCAACTGAGTATAAAAATAGGTAGGTAATCTGTGTGAGGATGCAAAGCTTCACGATTTTTGTGGTCTGCATGTAAAAACTATGACTACGAATCACGTCTTTCAACAATATATGACGTAAACGTACTATTTGATGAAATTTGATGATTTGAAGCTTCTAGCCGTAAAAAGGGGCAACAAAATAACAGTTTATATGAAGTATATAATATATATACCACCGATCTCTATGATTTTTTCAGACAACAATATATGCTATATACGTAAGCATTTGTGTGAAATTTGAAGCTTGCTAGCTGTTAAAACGGGGCAGAAATTGCGCAAAGTTTCTTATCTGAACAATCGGTTGTATGAGATATATACTATATCTACACCGATCTCAATGATTTTTTCAGACAACAATATATGCTATACACGTAAGCATTTGGTGAAATTTGAAGCTTATAGCTGTTAAAATGGGGTAGAAAATTGCGAAAAGTATATCTATATCTATGATACAATCGGTTGTATGAGATATTATACTATATATACAACGATCTCTATGATTTTTTCAGACAACATATATGCTATATAGCGTAAGCAATCGGTGAAATTTGAAGCTTATAGCTGTTAAAATGGGGTAGAAATTGCGTATAAATCGATATCTATATACTAGATACTATATATATTTACGGTTGTATGCAGCATATATACTACTATCATACACCGATCTGTATGCTTTTTTCCGACAACAATATATGCATCATATCACGTCAAGCAATCGTGTGACATTTGAGCCTCTAGCTGTTAAAATAGCGGCAGTAGCAATTGCGAAAGTTCCTTATCTGAACCATCGTGTGGGCTGAGATATATACTATAGCATACGACCGAGCTCTATGACTGTTCCAGACAACAATACGTGCAATATACGAATAGCATATCGTGAAGTTTGACGCTTCATAGCTGTTAAATGGGTACAGAATTGCGAACAGTCCTCTTCATCTGTAAACAAAGCGGTTGTATGGAGGATATCGTGCTATAGGGTATCGAGTCTGTCGGTCCGGACAAAATGTCTAATCGGACACCCAAATACACCCGCCTAACCAAATATTTATCAGATACTCAAAAATTGAGGGTACTAGTTTGATACAAACAGACAGATCGGACAGACCGACAGACGGACATGGCTAAATCAAGTCAGCTCTTCAACCTGATTATTTCGGTATACTTAATGGTGGGTCTATCTATTTCCTTTAAGGAATTTACAAGATTTTCGGTGTTGTCGTGACCGAAATTTAATATTACATTTTCATTTTCATGAAGGTTATGAAAAATTGATTTCAAAATGTACTTGACACCATTTCTCAAAAGTAAAGCAATTCATAATTGCAAAGGCGCCCCCCCCCTTTCAAAGATTGAGTATGAAATTTATTTTGCTATCGCATGGGCCAAATGTACCAAACAATTAATGTGCTTCATTTAATGATCTCTCTATTTCTACACACACATACACACACACCACTGACACATATCGTAGCACACAAATTTACAGAGGGTAGAAGGTCTACGCATTATATGCGGCCGTCAATGTACTGACTGATATTTAGGCAAAAGTTTACAATCGGAAAACCATAAATGGTAATACTTGGAATTAGTGGTAAGTGGAGTGTAGCTGAAAGCCAAAACATTTTAGCCGTTGTCACAATCAACTTTTGTATATTATTTAAATGCGCTCAACTACAAATCTATGCTGATAAGTAGAGTGCACGTGTTTTTAGTGATGCAAGGCAGATCGGCGCGGGCCACATGCCGCCTGATTTCCTGCTATGCAAAAGTGTGGTAATCTTCAGCTTTTCATGTATAATCAGCTTTATTTTAGAACTTTAATTTATTAGTAATTAAGGTAATTGAATGAAATTCTTGTTATAGTAATAACAATTGCGGTTTATAGGTTCCTTCCTTAAATTGGTATTAGAATTAAAGTTTTATATACACATGCTATGTTTTAAGAGATAGATGAGAGTAAAATAAAACAGAAACGCTTCAAAATTTGGGAAGAGAAATGTAGAATATAGATATATAAACGTTCTATATACAGATAAGTCACGTGAGTGTGATGGTAGCGTGCTCGTACCACAACCGTATCCCTGGTTCACAACTCCGAGCAAAGCAACATCAAAATTTAGAAAATAAGATTTTTCAATTAGAAGAAAATTTTTCTAAGCGCGGTTCGCCACCTCGCAGCAGTGCTGGCAATAGCTTATTCCAAAAACAAAAAAAAAACACAGTATTTCTAGCCATGAACAAAAGCTACTACAGGAAAAAACTCAATGCATTCGCAGAGCTCGTCGAGTCGGCAAAAAACATGTAGGTCCGTCCGGCCTGAATTGTAGGAAAATCAAAGAGGAGCTACTGACTGCTTGAGTTGATTGCGAAGATGAAGCTTGTGGCCTTAGATCTCTCTGTGAAGGTTCTTAACGGCCTTACGATTTATTTATGTGGAATACATAAGAAAGGGAGAAAGTTATATGTGAAAAAAATCCGGCCCTATAGTTGTACGAGTTCTCACGCAGGCAGGAATAGAATTTCAGGGACGTATGGTGTTGACGAAAAAAAAAACCTTATAGATTTTCCATAGCCTAAAATTGGAAAAGCTCAAGGTGTAGTAGACCTCAGACAACGATTTTATCGCTACCAATATCTATTTGCTTAAATATAAGCGGAGAAGAAATAATTAGATTTAGCCATATGGCTAATCGAAAGCGTATTTCTTTAACTCGAGTCCTCGCTTTGGCTATGAGTGCTTTCACAATTTGCAAGTGAAAATTATTGTTAATTCGATGGAATTGTTCTAACAGTTTTCATAAATTAAAAACTGCATTTTAAACAAATGAAGGGGAAGGAAACAAAATATATTTAGCAAGTATCTTCTATATGCTTTTCGAATTTTGTATATGCGACAGCCGGGAGTTCCTTCTTTACAAACGCAACATTCTAGCCTGATTTGTGGCGATGTTATTGCCATGCATAAGATTGTGATGAAAACGCCATCCTTATAAAAAGTTATTCTGACGCGGCCATTTCTCTAAAACCATTAAATGTTAATTGTCAAAATTTGCTATATTTAATGATAGATTCGAACTGATTTACCTGTGACCCTACAGGCGGTTTATCATACAAAAATTGTAGATAATTATACAACGCGGCAGCTCCTAAGGACAATTCAACATTCGTATGTATATGTTTCCGTTACGAAAAATATTTTATTGTTTTATCTTGTGTGCTTAATTACGTACAATTTCCATTTACTTCTTCAACTCATTTAGCGTCAATTGAATGCGGAATCATTTTAGTATCGCACAGAGTTTAAATATGTACTCTTGCAATCCGATAGCAATGCAGAAGGTTCAAGCGTTTGTATCGGATAATATTTTGTAGTCACTTAATATTTGCGACTAAAATTTTGAATGATTAAAATTATATTATTTGTTAGTTGGTGCACAGTGTGCTAACACAAACTAATTCTAGACTGGGTATATGTCAATGACTAAAAATACACATTTAAGTATTTCTGAGATCTTTGAATGAGTGCGCATAGCTTGAGTCTACACTCTAGCAGACCCGACAGATATTGTTTTCCTGATCACTTGGTCTGTATCGCATAATTTTAAGTAAGAGTTACCTGTTACTCTCTCTCCTACTTCCATGTATCCGTAGTTATGCAAACCTTTGCCTTTCTCCCTATCTCTGCTTCTCAATCTCGCTCTCGCCCTTTCATACCTCACTTCTATTCCACTCCACTATCCACTATCTTTCTATCTTCGTCATAATCTATCATATTCCCAGTCTCTTGTCCTCCTTCATATCCTCTTCTCTATATTTCTTCATTATTCGGTAATTTCCCTTATTCCAGTCCAGTCCGCGACAAGTCCCAGTTTTAATTCCAGAATCCAATGCAAGTTCTAGTTCAGCAGTCCCGAGTCCACTCACAGTCGGTGGACTACTCACATTTCCCGGAATTAAAATTTCGGAAAATACTAATACTTGGCAAAAGTGCGATGCTTACACGAATACACAAATTTCATGCAAATAGAATGATGACATTCTGAATTTGTTATAGTATCTGCCCCTGCGTCCAACTTACCCCTGGTGTGGAAAACAAAGTTTCGTAAACGCAAAATTCGGCAAATTGATAGCATGTAGTGAATAGAATTGTTCTAATATATCGGCCCTGGTTCACTCCCCGCGGAAAGAATTGTTTCTGTGTACTCATCAACGTACTTCCAGGAATATTCTAACGTCTCGCGTGTTTCAGCTAGACGCAAGACATTCAGCAGATCATTTTCTGTATCATAGAAAGAAAACGTGTTTTATGGGTGTATCTTTAATTCGAAACAAATCGTAAGAAAAAGAATCTAAGATTAATTCTGCGCATTTTCATATATGATTTTTTTATACAAGGCCTGTGATCACTGTGTATCTGATGTGTTCAAAAATTATACGGAAGGGTGTGGTGTCTGCTCGTTTACTGCATCATGATCTCCGAAATAAGAAGATCCTTGCAGGCTGTCAAAACTACTGCAGCGTCTGTCAACGCGGACATTATAGCGGCCGAAGAAAGCATCCGAAATTACTGGAGGATGAATGCGTAAGCTGCAGTCGCAGCAATTATATATTGATAGTCAAGGGCGATTAAGTCGGCAATAATCGCACACATTAACTTCACAGGAAATGCTCATACTCGGCTCTTGGTCCTAAGGGACTAAATAGGAAACGTAAACAAAGCTGCTATGTATGAGTGACAAAGTAGGGTGCAGCACTCCCTGAATAGATGGTAGATGTCACAATCCGTTTAGGTAGAAAGAAATAGAAATACGTATGCGCAGTAGTACGATATTAGACTCACAAAGTGACTCATATCCCTAAAGAGCGACTACTTATGGCATCACGATAGGGCATACTCACTGGACACTGCCCTTTGCGTCACACTGCTTTTAAGTTAGCTCCGTCAGTAAACGCAGACGCTGCAACGTGCGAGCTGCAGGAAGAAACGTACTTGGGCACGTTTTTAACCTTAAACCATAGACCTAGAGTTTACGTACAACTTGAGATTATCTTGATTTTCGTTTTTAACTCCCAACCGTAAATTAAATAACTAGGTTGTCAAACCAAAATTTTTGTTCGATAATCGCTAATTATGAACAAATCTTTAGCGATGTCGTTTTTTTTCATAGAAAAGTACCACATCTATAGTGTCATCACTATTTGAAAGCACAAAATAAAAGAGAAATGTGAAAATTTTACATTTAATATCTAGTTCTTGGTGTTGCATATGTAAAGGAATGAGTGAGAAATATGTTATACATTTTTTATCATTGATAATTTGTATCGATAAGTTATATCGATTTTTATCAAAAATGTTTTGATTTGCTATTAATAGATATCACTTTCGGCCAAAATGTATCGAATTTTTTATTGGTGTGCTACAGTTTGTCACTAGCGTGTTATCGTTTTTATGTCAAAAAGGTATCGATTTTTTTTCCTAAGTTCTCTCAATGATTGGTGACGTGGTACAATCCTCAGCGACGACTGTATATAAATTCGATGACTTGACGATAACAAAGCGATAACTCGACAATAATTTTTCGCCATCTATAATAAGTCGATAGTAAAACAATCACTTGTATATAACGGTTGTTCCGATAACAAACCGATAAGCTCTCGCATAAAGACCGAAATTATTTGTGTCTAGTAGAAGTTATCTCTGCTTTGTTTTAATTTCGATCCCCGTGTGAGCACTAGTTATTTAGAAAAGCATTACTTTTCCAGACATTCATATACATCAAATTTCATGGTACATGCTAGTCACACCTCTATTCTTATTTCATTGTCACTTCTACAGAAAGTACGTTCAATCGACGGGATGAGAATATTCGTAGTCATACATTTACTTTGATATAAGCGGTAAAAAGAAATGTTTCCTTCTATAACTCAGTATGACATCAGTTACAGAGCTAAACTTCTTTTCTCTAACACCCTTTCTTTCTAGGGTTGATAAAAGATGTTATCGATAATAAAGGGCAAACACTTCCACCACTAACCAACATCTCGAGAAAACGCTTTACAGATGGCCAGATTAAACATTTTAGGTCATTGCATACGCTTCTCCCTGCCACCTCATGAGGAACTTGGGGTCGCCAGAGCCTACACCTGCTAATATGTGTATGATACATTCATATTTGCAACAGGGACTAGCCTCAGTAGATGAGGCCGACAATTAGATTACGAAAGCTGTGTGATTACTATAAAGCTTTAATTGCGCTTATAAATACCTTGGCAAGTCCCATACAAGTCTTAAATTATAGAATAGTTTAAATTGAACATTATGAACAATTGATATTACGCAGTTCGTGGTCGGTTTTGGTTTCTCAACTTTCCATTCCTCTCCTTACGTTTTCTTTTCTACAATTGAATTTTCCATACCGTGGAGCAAGATGTTGCACATTCAATATGAAATATGCACTCCAGTATGATCTATATAGAAACAAGAAAAGGTGTCTAAGTTCGGGTTTAAACCGAACATTATATACTTTAGCGTGAACTTTAATTGTACATTTCATTCACATAAACTACTTTTCTACATAACACGTGGCACCGATCGTTTCAAAAAAAATGTATCCCCATTTCTCTTAAATAAAATTTGATAAGTGAAAATATCATTGATACAAAAACTATTTTTTGCTAAGTTATAGCTTATTATTCTAGTCTAACGATCCTTTTAAATTTTTTTTATATCTAAGTTTGCCTGTGGTCTTTATAACCGATCCCGTCCATTTTACTAGATATTTTTCTGCTATAAAGCAAATATGTGTACACATTAATTACGATATGTTAATCTTTCTTCGAGTTATGGCTCCCGAAACATAGAAATTGCTTAGTCATAAAAGGGGCGGTGTCCGCTAATTTTTAAAATTTGAAGTTTTTCCTATTTATTGTTATAAATCCACTTGGAAATGAAATACCATTGATATAAAGCTCTTTTTTGCCAAAGATATAGCTTATTTTATTCGTACACGACAAAAATTTTTATATAAAAGTGGGCGTGGTCCTTAAACCAGATTTCGTTAACTTTTCTTCAACGCAATCCTTATAGTAAAGGCAACCTCTCGCCGAATTTTCTTACGATAGGTTTAAACGATTTCTGATATTGATTAATAATATTTGTAAAATTGATTTTATCACAATTGGGCGGTGCCACGCCCATTTAAAAAATTTTTCAAATGTTTATCAAGAGTCTCAATATCAGTCCATACGTCAAATGTCACATTCTAAGTGTTTTATTTACTAAATATCAGTTTTTTTGTGTTTCCAAAAAGTTACATATAAAAAAGTGGGCGTGGTATCATCCGATTTCGCTCATTTCAATACCAATCTATTCTGGGTCCAGATAAGCTCGTGTACCAAATTTGGTAAAGATATCTCAATATTTACTCAAGTTCTCATGTTAACGGACAGACAGACGGGCGGATGGACAATCAAATCAATCAAATTTTTTTCGATACTGATGATTTTGATATATGGAAGTGTATATCTGTCTCGATCCTTTATACCTGTAAAACCACCCGTTATCCAATCAAAGTTAATATACTCTGTGTGCAAAGCACGCTGAGTATAACAATTAACTTTTTTCGCAGTATATATAAATATATCTAAATATACCGCCAAATTGGTGACGGTGGTTTCTGTGCTTCTTTATGTTTTTTTATATCTGTGGGAAATAAATTATTTTTGTTTCTGTTCTAAGAATCTGAAAAGTTTTACCTTTCATATCAATGTCGCTCTGAGGTGACTCTCTGCGCAAATTCATAATGTTAGTGTATGTACATTTATGATATTGAACATTCCCTCGAACCAGCTGCAAATGAAACATAAATATTTTACGATGCAATAAACCGTAAACACAAAAATCTCAACGACTCATTTGTCATGGAATGTCCAATATAAAATGGTATTACTTGCATATATCCGCTAAAATATTATTTACACAACAAAGTAGGAAATAGCAGTTTATTGGTCAATCACACAAACGATGCTCTAACCACATGGCGTAAAATAAAATTTCAATGCACGTCAGCTGCTTTGTATGCATTCGATGCGTTAGCGCTAAAATCAATAAATATTTACATTAGTCAAACGAATTATATGAAACATATGAACAGAATAGCCATACGTTTGAGAGATGCTCTTATATGTAGCGTATTCATATTCAGATTTACAAACATATGTAGTTATGTACCTAAACTGGCTTAAGAGGCTAAGCAACGTGGCGTATGAGTTAATTACATTTTTTGAAATATTTTTCAAATATATTGTGAATTTTTTGTTTCCGGCTGTTTTTTATTAAAGGTAATTACTTTGTAACCAAAATATGTATAATTTAAAAAGTATCATGCTGTAACGGTCGATAACGATGCGACGTGTGCATTGTTACAGGCGGTAAGTTTAGCATTGTGCCATTTTATATATTATTATTATTGGCTTGGAAGCACTGCGACCATTGTGTAGATCTATTGTGAATGCCCTTTCAGTACCTAATTTTTGTATGTGGAGGCTTTTGATGCATCTAGTACTTCT
Source organism: Eurosta solidaginis (assembly GCA_029619165.1). Lineage (NCBI taxonomy): Eukaryota > Metazoa > Arthropoda > Insecta > Diptera > Tephritidae > Eurosta > Eurosta solidaginis. The sequence goes on along the minus strand of JARSSU010001262.1, from coordinate 35,707 downwards.
TCAGGCTTTTTACTTATATCACATAGGGATTAAGAGTCACACCACCTAGACAGTCTCTGTCTTACCAGATTTAACTTACTTAGTAATATCGTAGACCACAGTGTCCCGTATAGTACCCAGTGAGAGTCATAGGTTCTCCCTTCTTAGATTAATGAGTTTGCCTGATACTTTCGTTACCGGAAGTGTAAACAGCTTAGCCTGTATTTTGCCATGGGCAGTCAATCCAGTGACGTCTGAATTGTTTTCTTTCCCAGTACTTATGGTTTCCTTGTGTGTGCTTTTGCGAGTTCACAAAAGGGCTCTGGACCATATAATAATGCTGTAGCAACCCTGCTTTGCTAGGTAATCTGCATGTTGATTACTTCATGTCCCTGATGTGCGGGAACCCATCCTAACAAAATCTGGTTTTTGTCTCCCAGGTCATTAAGGATTTCAATGCAGTCATCCACTAGCTTAGATGTAACTGTGTGGGCCGCTTGACGTAATGTACATAGATGCTCTCTAGGATGATACTCTCCGTAACATACTTCTATTGTATGGATTTCTACCTGAAATATGTTGGGGTAGCATCCCATTGGTATCGATTTCTTGAAGTTCGGCCCATAGATACCAGCTCCGGGTTGTTCCGTTCCATCCGTAAACTAGACCTCTGGATCAGAGTCATTATAAGGATTCCTTGTTTCCCAGTGGGTTCTGTCCATAATGGACAATTCAAAGTTCCGTCATATTCTGAACTAGGGGGCATTACGTCACGCAGTTGTAATGTGGGATTTCCTATGCATTTTTCTATTGCTTTCATATTCCCTATCATGTTTCCTAGCTTCAACTCCGAAATATTTTAGAGTCTAGTGCGTCTCTTTCTCTATCAGAATAGGGCATCGGAGTGTCGTATTATTTGATTGAGCAAATGCTTTATACACCGTCCGGGATTTAAATCCTCGGAGATACTCCTTTTAGTATGGGACTCGCTTCTTCTTTCTATAATCACACCAGTAAAAGCCAACCATCCACGACCAGCGCAATTTTCCAGAAGAAGAACAGTTATAATCTTATTATAGATTGTACCAACACGGTTAAGCTCTGCTGCTTTAATTATCTTCTCCAGCATACTGTAAAAGAACTCGCACAAAAGGGAGTGTCCTTGTCTGAAGCATCGCTTGGTTTTGAATGGCTCGGAGAGGACCTTCCCAACCCTTACGGATCTGGTGGTGTTGCTCTACACCATTTGGCAGAGATTTATTAACTTTTTAGGTTCTATTCTTCGCAACTCTGTTTAGCTCTTTTTAGGAATGTTTCTACGCTCTATCTTCAAGGGAAGCAAATGTCCAAAATGGTTATCATATTGTTTTCGTCCATCGCCTGGCTCAGTAGCACGAGTTGCTTCATTTCTATTCTGTATCCATGTACTAGCTACACTGCTTCTTACGTTCCTCCGGGACTATTTGAGATCATGTGTGAAACTCGGTTCGGCTTAGCAATTATTCCGAATTGACCCTTCCATCCTCGTTTCGAACTTCTTGACAATGCCCATCCCCAAACGCTATTACACTCTCCGATGCTGTTACTTTCGCAGAGTGTGGGATTTATATCCGGCAAGGGACTGTTATATCCATAAAACAAACCTTAACCTTTGTTTGTGCCAGCTTATATAAAGCAAGCAACCGACTAGCACCGTTAATAGTACAATGTTTCGATGCTCCGATACCGGTGATACCGGTAAATGATGTTAATTTGGCATCATGCTAATCCTCAAAAGCGTAACCTATTTGTTAAATACTAGAACCACATTTTTTCATAATTTTTAATGAAAATAATTATTTTAAATTTTGTGTGTTTACATTTTCTCCCATCCAATTGTAGACATTATATTTACGAAGTACAAACCGCCAACACCTTCCCGCTGGGGCCAACAGAGAATATTGCTGAACCGCCCCGCCTACAATATGTTATATGGGCACCAAATATACCATCACATCGACCACACATGCCACGGCCACCAGCAGCACATCAACCACTACCACAACAACAACAGCAACTTCCACTACATCTTCTGGTACAACAACAACGCTAACGCGTAGCGCAAATGCGCTAGCCGCTAATGCATCTGGTGGCAGCATATTGCTTAGCAGTTTGGCAGGTGCAGCAACGGCTGGCAGTGCGACGTTGAGTGGCATCGGCAAGCCACCACGCTTAGCAATTTTCAATATCCAAATGGTGGCGCCGTAAAAGCATTTCCACAAAATCAGGCAATGCCTTTGTATACGAGAATGACATCTACTACAAGCCAAAAGTTCAAGGTGAACTAGTTTGCCGTATAACAACAACAGGTTAGTGAAAGTGTGGGAGAGGATGCTGCCGAATGTGTAAGCAAGCACTTACTGCACTGTCACTCTTTTGCATTTTTATGTTATTTTAATCTAATAATGATTGCTGCTATGTTGAAAGTGACGCAGTGCTGCTGCTCTTCATCCCCTTATTTTAATACTTTACATTTTCTTGTACAACTAAATGAATATTTTATTCGTTTTTTCCTCCCTTCTTGTATTTTTCTGCGTGTTCAAATATCGTTCACATTATAAGGTCGCGCTGGTGTCGTTTACAATGGTATCCCGGACTGGACTTATGAGAATGTACCAGAGCTGAATGGTCGTAGTAGTGGTCTAGCGTTTTCACCGGATGGCCTATTTTTGGCGTTTCTCACATTCAACGATAGCGATGTGAATGAATACAAGTAAGTATGTTTTGAATATTAAATTTAAAAATCAATACGCAAACAACTAATGAGCAGCAGTAATTTAAGCCCCAGTGGGTTAGGGGGCTAGAATATACCCGCGGTAGGTACACTCAGAGAAAAACGCCGTTCTAAAATCTAGCACCGCCGGGCTCAATTCAGCTTTTCATGTTCTTACTTTTTTGTTCTTGAAAAAACGAACGACCTGTTGTCAAAACAACAACCTTACTCTTAAACTGGCAACCATTTTCTGAAAAGAGAACGGCTGGTCTTAAAATATGAACAAATGTTCTATTAATGAGAACAATGTTCTTAAATTAAGAACAATATTCTTAATTAAGTTCAAGAAAAAAGGAAAATCTTGTATACTACAATGTTAAATACAACATTTGGCACAAGCTATTAAGCAGTTGTAGTGGCCCAGCGGCTATGATGTTGCGGTTGCGATCGTGTGGCGCGAGTTCGATCACCGTCAAACTCTGAAGTTTTTTAAAACAATTTTTTATATTCTATTTTGTTTTAGCTCTTGTTTTTCGTTAAGTTCCATTCACATATGCACAGGTAATTCTCAATCTTTTTATGCAATGTTTTAAATATATATTCAGATTGCATCATCAAATAAGAAGAATTTCTCAATAAGAGAAATATATGAAAAAATGCATATTATGCGTTTTTTCTAATCTTTTGGAACCTTAATAATATTTTTTTTTGTTCTTAATATTTTATTAATGACAAAAAAATTATTTATTAATAAAAAAATAAATAAATGTACCTTCCCACTCCCACCAATGATCAAGCACAAACCGTTCTTGAATTGAAACCGAAAACTGTTAAATCGACCACAAATCGTTTTCGAAGCGTAAGAACGAAAAATCCTGAATGAAGCCCAAGTAGTGCTTGAAAAGAGCACAGAAGGTTCACACATCAATACCAAAGTGGTCATAAAATATGAACGGTGTGCTTAGAAAACCTGTTCTTACAACAAGCCCATCGGTCACGAGTTAAGAAAAAACGTACTTAACAGACTTTTGTCAACGAATGTTCTTAATTTTGAACTTGTTTCGTTCGTTTTAGAACGATTTTTTCTCTGAGTGTATGCCTGTCGTAAGAGGCGACTAAAATACCAAATTTATTCAAGGAGTTGTGTACCGCAACACTCTCAAGGGGTTGTCACCGCAATATACAGCTTCTCCAACCTAAGTGTCGAACTCCTCATGCTATGTGCGAGGGCACAAAGGCCTAGAAAGTTTCATGTGGTCATTCCAAATCGTTCCGAGATTGTCAGGGCTAGTACCTTAATGGTGCTTGTTACCGGAATGTACCGGATCTACATCCGGCAAATGACCATCAACATCGATAACACTCCTCAAGGCCTTCGGGTAATTTCGCTATTGCTACAACTACAACACACAACAACAAGCAGTAATTTGAGAGAGATTTTGAAGTCAATAGTATTGAAAATGGCATTCACAAGCTTTATGGCTCCGTGATGTGTAGCACCAAATTCCAGTATGAGACAATACACCAAACCAATTTCCTGTCTCCCTACAAATAACTTAAAGTCAAGTTCGTCACGTCGTCTGTGTCCTGAATGTGCGCATTATTTTAAATCAAAGTATCGGTTTAACCCATTATAATGATACAGTCACGTCTTTACGCAGCGTAGAAAGTGTGCACAGTAACCAGCGTTGCCATAATTTTTTTTTCCAAGTCGTCAGAAGCCGCCCAAAAAATCGTCAAAAATCGTCATATCTATGGCAACAACCAATAATAACCAAAGTTGAGTTAGGACGAAGTTGGGTTATTACTAGGGGACGTACGATTGTATTCGCCGGAAACCAAAATGAGATCGCCGGATTTCATTCAACAATATTAATTTTAAATAGCGCTTTTCTGAAAATTCTCTTTGATTGTTATTTTTGTTGCCACATACAACATATTAAATCGTTTTCAATTAATTTCATTTTATTTTATAAATAACAAAAACGTCTTAAAAGATAAACTTTGTATTACATACAAAGGGTACTTGTTGTGTCATTTTAACAATTATTTTGCTTTTGTTTTCTTTCTGCTCGAATCGAGCCTCGCATAAACTCCTATGTCAATTTAATTTCTTAGTTATACATTTTCGCGTTCCTTTTTTTGGCATATTTATTTGCGGTTCAATATTATGACAGGAAAAGTTATTCAATTTTAAATAATCTTGGGCTAGCAACATTCCTATTAATGTATAACTTTCCAGAACGGTTTCGGATTTTTGATTTGTTTAAATTTATTTTTGAAAAAATCGTTGTACCTTTGCTGAAGAGTGTGCAAATCACATTAGATCTGCAACGAATGCACATAATTTAGAAACAGCGTATGTAGAGTCAGCTCTTTTAATAGGAGAAGTAATTTTTCAAAAAAAACTTCTGGAGGGACCTTAGAAATGTTCTCAAAGTATGTTTTAAATTCTAAAAAACTATAATTCCCCATACTCGCTAGCAATTACCTGCACAATTTTCTGATCGATTGTGTGCGAAAAATGTTGCAAGACCATATGCAAAGAATCAATTTTTTTTCCACAACTTCTTTGGGATACATGAAACTTCTTAAGTTTTGTAGAACAACATTGTTAAAATCAAAACGCTTTCTAATTTGATCACACTGTTCAATATAAAAACTAATACAATATTGTTTAAATTTGACTTTCTTGCTCGGAAATTTCACAAATATATCCCTTTTGCTTAAATTCTTTTCTTCTTCACTTTAGCACTCAAATTCTTCTTGCGCGGCTTGTATGTACATTAGGGTGGGTCGATTTTTATGGACGAATATCGCGCGATTTTTCGAAAGGTTTTGGGCTCAGGAAAAAATGTTGCACTACGCATACCCAAAAAAATAATTTTCGAACCTGCAAAATTTCATTTTTTTTACTTCTTTCGACTTTGATTTTTAAGGTATTTTTCATGACCTACTAAACAAATTTTCATATAATATTGTATTCAAAAAACTGTTATCGCCAACGTTTTTAGCGGACATTTTTGGGTCGGACAGGGTATACATGAAAATTTTACAATAAAATGAAAATTTGTATAGTAGGTCATAAAAAAACCTTAAAAATCAAAGTCGAATAAAAGTAGAAAAAATGAAATTTCGCAGGCTTGAAAATTATTTTTTTGGATATGCGTAGTGGAACTTTTTTTCCTGAGCCCAAATCCTATCGAAAATCGATGGCGCGATATCGGTTAATAAATCGACCCAGTCTTATGTACATACATGAAATGTCATTCTTGCACAGCGCTAGTAAGCGTTTAAAAGATAAGCACAAATGTCAATAAACTTAGTGTTGGAAATGGCATAAAAAGTGCAAATTGATAAAAAGCTTGTATCTCAATTTTAAATATATGTAATTTCTTGGTTTTCGAATATTTAAAATAAATCTTACATAGAAGGCAGGCTTAAATCACCATTTTTCATTATAAAATCGTCCAAGCGTCATTCTAGTTAAAAATCGTCAAAATGACGACGGCGTCGTCAATCTGTCAACGCTGGTAGTAACACAAAGAAGATAGGCAGCTGCGGGCTTCTCCACACGCCACTCACACCTGCTCAGTGAGAGCTAAATATGATTAGATAATATGTAGGTAAACCTGCCGTAAGAGGCGACGAAAATCCACATACCTAGAAGGTTAGACGTGGTCATTTCAAATCTTTTCCGAGATGATCGGGCTAGTACTTTAGTGGTGAAACGTACCGCTTCATTTCCGTATTAAGTCAATTATTCCCGATATTAATAAAAAACCTTCGTCGAGTGTCTTTTTTCTGTACAAGAAGGAAAAAGATCCACAATAATACTCGTAAAATCTACGGAAAAATCTGACTGATGACAGCAATGCTGGAGTAATTTTCTGCCTGCAAAAACGACTATTGCTTAAATATGTCATATCTCGGCTCAGAAAAATAATACAACGCTACAAAACGAGTGACACCCGATGGAGCTGTTTACGCACCGAGTTCAAGAGTTTGTTAAACTTCTGTTTGATTTCTACATATCCAAACTGCCTGCTTCATCAGAAGGAGTCACAACATTTTCCTATGCAGCTACCCCAAAACCGTGAGCGTAGAGGCGTCCAAGTGTTGGCCTATTCTGATGACCTAGCAATCCTAGTCCGGGAGAAATATGCGGCGAACTTACGGAACCTTTCACATAGAGACTTCGGCTAGGTGGCTAGTGTGTTTGAGTCCTGCGGACTAGATATAAAATCTCAATAAAACTAAGCTAGTTATATTTATTAGGAGGTACAAGATATGGACAAATCCCAAAAAATTTTACTTTTTTGGATACTCGGGTTTTACACACGGGCAAAAAACTTAAGGCCAGAAAAAACTACAAGGACATTAAGTTTGACCTTTTTACTATCCGATCTGATGATTTTAAAAATCAAGAAAGTTGATAGTAAGATTTTGCAGTCGATTTTTACACTTTTTAAGCGATACCCTTGATTTTTTTTTCTTTTTTTTTGAATTTTTTCGATAAAATTTTGAGGCATCGCTGAAACGCTATGGAATTTAAACCAGGCATGCTTAACGAACGAAACGATATCATTTCGTTACGATAATCAACGCTAATAAACGGAACGAAGTCACTTCGTTTCGTTTATTAACGTTAAGATCGTCAAATTAACGAAATGATATCGTTTCGTTCGTTAAGCATGCCTGATTTAAACTGAATGTTGTTTTTGAGACGGAGATTATAAAAGTATGAGCAAAATTGATGTGCCCCTCCAATACTCAAAACTATCATCAATCAAATTAGCGACACTTTTTTTTGTCATTTTCAATATTGACAGTTTTTTGCTTATAGCTTTTTGAGGCAATTGAGTATTGAAATTTGGATTATGCACGATAATAGCCTATCAGGAACTAAAAATACCTAGGTCTTCAAATTCGATGTGCCCCTTTCAGTGTTGAAAGTGGAAGCACTTGATTGCGTAAATTTTTTTCAGGAGCATGTTTTTTTGTGGGCACAGCTACCATTTTACTTTTATCACTTCATACCCGTTTCTTAATTTTTTCTCTACACCACAGTGGTATACCATCAATTGCCTTATATTCACGCAAGGAAAGTTATTGATGTTTGTACATGGTGCAAGTATACGAAATTTCCGACAAAAATTGGCAATCGTCAAAAAGTGTAGAAAAAAAATTTTTTTTTAACCAGGTTTTATTTAAAAGTAAATGGAAAGAAACACAAATTCGGCACAAAAATTAAAACACCTTTTGACGATTGCCAATTTTTGTTGGAAATTTCGTATATTTGCCCCATGTACAAACCAATGAACTGCAAAAATCGAACACAACAACCTTCGATTACATTCGGCAACATGATCGTGTTCAATGATCCAACTTGCTTAAACGAACATAATCGACATTGATTTAAAATCAACCAACTTATTACATGCGTGAATATAATCAATTCAGGCGTTTGCTCGTTTGCCTCAACGGTGATTACATTCATCGGAATGAAAAGGCAAATATGAAAACCATTGTTTACTATATAGTTTGGCAGCTTAAGTAGAGGTTATGTTGCAAATAGAGTGGAAGGCAGTGGACTAGGCAGTCGAATGTCATATAATGAAGGAATGGTGTTCGGAGTTTTTTCAAAGTTAAAAAAAAATGATAAAAGCTTTAATATAAATAAAACTATTGTTTTAATAACAACAAAAACGCCATATATATTCTGTATGCATAAATTTGTAAGGATTATCCCACTTTAAAATTTGAATTAAATAATCTAAAGTTTTGTTTTGAAACTGAGTCGAGAACTGTGCGTGTGAATGTGCGAATTTTCACCGATCAGCTGTTAGTTGCGCTACTTGGTAAAATTTACAATGATGAAAACTCCATGCGTCTGAATATTTGTATGATTCTTCTGTCCTTACGTCACGGCGACAAGCTACATATAAATATACATACAAACATACATATAAACATTGCTTACGATTGTGTTTGTTTGCCGAACTAAACGATACTAATTCTCGTGCTTTGATTTTATTCGCTTGCCTTCGTTTGATCAATATAATCGCACGCAAAACCTGTTCGGTCATTCGATCGCAATCATGCTAACAGTGTCTTGTAAAGACAGATGCTGAGTATATTCAATTACGAGTTTATTCGCATGATTGAATGTGAATGCTAGTTTTACTGTTTGATTAAATCAAGGAAATTGTGATTTTTGCAGTTCTCTGGTACAAACATCAATAACTTTCCTTGCGTGAATATTCCAAGATGAAGCAATTGATGGTATACTAATGTGGTGTAGAGAAAAAAGTAAAAAACGGGTATGAAATATTTGACGGTTACCCGGTTTCATATTTTTGCCGATATCTCTAAAACCGAGTTCAGGGTATCAACAAAATTTTACCTAAATATACCCCACATAGATATGTACATCCTGATAAAATTTCAACACCGTCGGTTAAGAAGTGTTTAAATAAGTAAAAAATTTAAGGTTTTCCGGGTTTATATTTTTATCAATATCTCCAAAACCGGATCTCGGATATTAAAACTTTTTTACCTAAACATACTCCATTCATATACATATCTATATGTTTTTAAAGTTTCAAAAGAATCGGTAGAAAGGTGTTAAAATAAATGTGTTGCAAACTTTGCATTAAAAAATATTTGACGGTTATTCGGTTTTATATTTTTACCGATATCTACAAAACCGAGTCTCGAAATAAATGTACATTTAACATTGCGATATTTTGCTCGATCTTTTGACTATACCTTTTTGAGGCATTATGTAAGACGAGTAACGGCGATGCACTATAGCTCCAATCTACCCCTCAATGTTCCTACCAAAAAGATATTTGCGTGATACCATGTTGCAAAAAAAATTGTTTTCTCCAAAAAAACCAAAGTTTGGCGGATTTCCCCATATCTCTATGTAGACCTTCCACCATTGGCGGAGTGTCACTGGTACTATCAGATAGAGTTAAGTACCTTGGCATATTACTTGGCAGCAATCTGACATTAAAGCCCAATAGAGGAGAGAGCACTGTTCTGCGGCTGTGGAGCCAGAGACAAACGCTGGGAGCTCTCTCAAAGGGTAATACACTGGCTATATGACATGGTGATCAATCCGATCACCTTATATGGGACTTTGGTAGCATGGGATGCACTGGACAATATCACAATAGATTCCTTTGCCCTTATTGGGCAGTCGTTAATTTTTACGGATTGGCCCAAGCTAGATGGGAAGGTGGGCGTATTTCGTTAGAAATTTGGAGTTAGTTTAAGCTTCAAGGATGAAGCCGTCGCGGAAGGATGCAGGACGCTTGACGCTATCCAGTGCATCATGTCTTGGGGAGGTTAACATATACTCGGATAGTCAAGCGGCTATCAAAGCGGTGTAGTCGAGAGTCGGCGAACGCCTTAAGTCGCACGCGGTTGCTACGAGCTACTTTTCAATAAAGATTATTTTAATGCTAGAGCATAGCGACATCGCTGCTTGCAACTGTCATGCAGCTATTTTAGTATATGCGAACTGGAGGTGAATACCACCAAGCAATTTGAAAACCGCCCGCCACTTATGGTGTGCTCTTAGAAAGCTGTGCCACGGATCAGCTAAGCAAGCGTTGGTCTGATAAAGGATGACGAGGTGAGTCAACAAATCACTTCATGGGTAACGATCCAGTTTTTGCAAGGATAAGGACGACTCCCCGGGAAACATTTCGGGAATTCTCACAAAGCTTACACGGCACGCTCGATAATTCTGTCAGCTTACCTCTCCTGATGTATGGCAGGAAATATTAAGCGAAAAGAGGATTTATGATCCCTTCCGTAGCGCCAACGCGTTGGATGTAAAGTTAATGATCACTTTGTGTGTACTTTTTTTTAAGATTGAATAATCAATAAATTCAACGAGCTTTTTAATGGGATTTGCACTGTATTTATACACCTTTTTTCTATCAAACAGGTACACATGGATGGGTGACGACATCAAATATCCTGCAGTTCTAACACAACGCTACCCGAAAGCGGGCGAAGTCAATCCAAACGTGACTGTTAATGTAGTTAACCTTTCCGTCCTCAAATACATTTTTCCCACACAAATAAAGCTTCCCATTGGGCTTGCGAATGACAGTTATATTGGCGCACTCACGTGGGCTACACCCATAGATCTATCAGTAACAGTGACAGATCGCGGACAAACTCAAGCTACGACGGTGATTTGTCGTGCACCCGATTTCCATTGCCAACCAGTGCATACTGAAGTGACGGTAAATGATGGCTGGGTATTACCCACAGAGCGACCGATTTTTTCAATGCGCAACAACGGAAATCTTAAACGCAGCCAACAACAAATAATATGGCTCGCAAACGGTTATAATATCAATCATAGCTTCCATAATGCGAGCAGTGGTCAAACGACTTATGAAATATCAAATGGTGGCTATTTGCTCAAACGTCTTCCTGTGCGCGATGGCGAACATGGTCACTTTCGACATGTTGTTTTCATTTCATCGCTAGATCGACGGCCAGTGCCGCTAACAATGGGACGTTTTGAGGTAACAGAGCTATTAGGCTGGGATGAAGTGCATGAGATTGTTTATTTTATGGCAGCACCAGAAAAGAGACCTGGTGAACGGCATCTTTACAAAACTAGTCTAAGATTGAATGTGACACAATCCAATCGTACATACATCACATCAACACATCCCACGTGCCTAACATGTGATAATACGTTGTCTACTTTTCGGCTGAAAGCACAAGGTATATATGTGGATGATGGTAGCGGCGATCATGATGATGATGATACTGAATGTTATTATGATATACCGAAGAATTGTTTATACAACAAAATCTACTTCAGCAAAGATTATTCGTATTATGTACAAGAATGTTTGGGTCCCGAGTCGCCGAGCGTTTATATGGTGGATACGCAAAGCAACATGAAAACATATTTACTTAACTCGGGTTCTAGTTTGCGTCATCGTCTGGCACAATTGGCTGTACCACAAATAAGAACATTTAGCGTGGAGATTCGACACGGTTTTCAAGCGCAGGTGCGACTTTATTTGCCGCCCGGCATGCGTGAGGATGAAGAGGTTGCGTTTCCTCTTATATTGCACATGTAAGTTTAAAAATGTTTACTTTTACTCTTTAAATTAGTTGATGGCCGTAAAGGATACCAAAGATATGTTTAATATTCTAAACCAAAACCCTGGCGAAAAAAGTGTTTAGTAAATAATTTATTTGATTTTATTTATGAGTGAAATAGGTAAACTCCAAAAATAACTGTTTTTTTAGCGAAATGAAGAAACTGGAAAAATAACTATTATTTTCAGAACGAAGAAGAACTCCCTTTGCTTTTTCCTTATCACCTCCCCATACTTTTAATTTTCTTCTACCTCTATGACCTTCATTGAGTATCCCTTTGTGTTTATCTTTCAAGCTGTCTCTCGATATTTCTCTCACTTTTGCCCTCTCTTTCTAGTAAGTAAGTAAGTTTCACAATGTCTCTCCTTCTTATGCTGCTGTATTCCATCCTTCACTTCACAAATATTTTTTTCTATTTTCCTTCTTGGCACATGATCATGACGCTAGTTGTCCAGGCTTAGTCAGTGGGGCTCACTACCTTGTGGCTATATCACCCTTTCTCCTCTGCTTTGGCTCCGGTTGTAGAGCGATGGGTGCTCTTCTCTTCAGTCCACGAATTGCCTTGCAAAGTTTCTGCTGGTACAACACCCCACCATCTTGTCATCTTTCGTATAGCGTGCAGCTATTAAGCTAGCACTAACTCGAGCCCTCACGGGAAAAACCGATCCGCGCAACCCCTTCGTTATAACCCACGCTTCCATTTCTCTGACTTCGGTACTGTGAATTGTAGCCTCACACCTGCTATTCATCCGCTGCCGGTCACTATCACACTTAGCAGTTTCCATCTCAATACTCTGTTTCTAATACTACCGGTTTTGTCCAACAACTTTCTACTATACAAATGCTTCTTCCAGCTCATACCGATAAGTCCAGCCACTTCACTCTCTACTTTCCCCACTCCTATGGTACGGAAAACTGCTTCCCTTATATCACATCAAGGCGTGTGTGTGAGTGATTTAAGCAGAATAAAATGCTCGTTTTTCATTCGGTAGTAATTTGACTCGTTTGACTGAATATCTTCCGCCTACGACAAAACCTGCATACCTCATACTATTCCAAACCCGTACTCTCTTGGGTTTATTCACCTACTTTACTTTTGTATCAATCTATTTTTTCTTTCTCCACAATTTACCAAAACTTTCTTCGTCAATGCCTTGATCAGCCATAGAAACCAGTTTTCTTTCAAGCTTCCTTCATATTTGTTCTTATACATCTTTCACTGCTTCCCGTTCCAACAATTAGCATCATTAAGGTACTAGCGCGAGTTTGAGTCTGGAAATCATATAACAACCTTTGAAGCCCCTGGTGACTTCAGAATTAGATGGCGTTGCTTTTAAAATTTTATCAGCCACTTCTCTTTATCAAAATTTAAAATGTGTCCAGCTAACGAATTGCCTTTCCCATGCAGTAAGTGATCACTACCCAACAGAAAAAAGAGCTAACTAACCAACTTGCATTTTATCTGTTTATTTTCTTTAAAAAATAAACTAACTTTTTAAGTTTAGTTCAGAAAATTGAAATTCAATTTCAGAAAGTTACAACTAAAGTTCAGAATTTTCAACTGAAGCTCAGAAAATTACAATTGAAATTCAAAATTACAATTAAAATTCAAAAAAATACAACTCAGTTCAAAATTCTGACCTTCAACTCTAATTTTCAGAACTTCAGTTGCAACTTTCTGAACTTCAATTGAAAATTCTGAACTTCAATGGAAAATTCTGAACTTCAATTTTAACTTTCTGAACTTCAATTGCAACTTTCTGAACTAAATCTGAAAAAGGTGCAGTTTTGTATGGCTATGGCAGAAAAATAGTCAAAGGTGGTTATTTCTGCATTACTTGTCAACTAGCTACTAGTCAACTGTTTTCGGTGTAAAAATAAATTATATTGTTAACTGTTATGCATACTGTAACGAATTCTGTGAAAATCCTGGTTATTGTGCATCTTCTGCTAACGCTCGTATCGCTGAGCTGTCGAATAAATAACTCCAATATTCAGTATGGCAAACTGGTCTTTATTTAGATTACTTTGGGATTACTTCACAATTACACTTCACTTCACAGCTAATAGCGTATCTAAATCAAACTGATTACTGATTCCTCAGCTTGCGCTGCTTTTATACTTTAGTTTTCCTAGTTCACCCATTTCTCCTAAGGTCTAGTGATTTCGCGAAAATGTGTTCGAGAACAATTGTATCTCATGCTTGGTTACCAGCTATATACATGACATGTATATCCGTAGTCCATGCCTCTCCCATACCCATATGCGTGTGAATGTGTAGTAACTACTTCGACTTATGATCACATGTGTGTGTGAGATATCTCTTCGTTGCCTTGTATGTATGTGTGAAAATGATGATTTATGTGTTCATGTATACAAGTGATTATTCACTAACACAGTGCACAGCATAGTGATGCTAATATTCGCCACAATATATACATATTTAACTGGTACATATTATAAAAAACATGAACACCGGTTAGCGCATAGGAGATGAAATATTTATTTGAAAATTTTTGAGAAACTGCTTAAGTCCAAAAAATATCTGAAACATGGCGTGAGAAGCCAATAATTTGCCCGTATTTTATATATTTTCTTTTTCACAAACTTATTTCTAACTTAGAGTTATTGAGGTTTAATTTCTTTAAACTTCATTTCACAGTTACATGACAACCTTACGTTACTCTCCAGCTAGTTAGCAGAGTAGCGCTACCACTATTGTAACGAAGCTTTTCCTTGCCCCGGTGCTTCTTCAATAAGTGGTGGGACATACTCGCCGTGTCCAAGGTTCGCTTATAATAACTTTGTATTTCGGGGCACCTTGCAAATCGTTTTCATATAAAATTCACTTTATTGCTTTAACTTCTTAAACTATAATATAAAATATGTTGAACTTTAGCTGGCTCGAGGTCAATAAAACTACGTTGAATAAAACCACAGGTTTTTTTTAACTAATTTATTCCAATATATTTCGGTTATTCCGCGATAACCGTTCTCAAGGATATTTCTTTTCACGTCTGTATAACTTGACGCGGAGCTTAACACTGTGTAAATGTAACAAAAAAGATGTGTATGTATTCTTCACTTCGTTTGATGCTTGCTATATCATTAGTGGTGGGCGAACGGTTCTCGCGTCCCGTTAGGAGCGTTCCGTTAGGACGCCTTACTGGTCGCTGCCTGGATATGTGTAAATGTATCTCAGTGACGCCTTGCGTCAGCGTATTAGCGACTGCACTGTCTCTGCTGCGGCTTATGTGGGTGCATCTGCATGAGTGTAGCTCTGGTATGGTTGACGTCGTATGTTTGCGCCGCCCTGCTGCGGCCAACGTCGTATGTTAGCGTGACTCTGCTGTGGTCGACGTCGTATACTCGTGTAATTCTGCTGCGGCCAGCGTCGTATGTTTGCCTGATTCTGCCGCGGCCAACGCCGTATGCTTGCGTATCTCTGCTGCGACCAACGTCGTATGTTAGCGTTACTCTGCTGTGGCCAACGCCGTGTGTTAGCGTAACTCTGCTGCGGTCAAAGTCGTATGGTCGCGTGACTCTGCTGTGGCCAACGTCGTATGCTCGTGTAATTCTGCTGCGGCCAACGTCGTATGCTTGCGTGACACTGCTGTGGCCAACGTCGTATGTTTTAGTAGGCTATTTCTGCCGAGGCTTACGGCGGTGATGCGCGGATTCGTGACGCTGTGGGCCTTCGCTTAGCAGGAAGCGAGCGCTGTCTAAAGCTTTATAGAGCGGTTAAAACCAGCTTACCCACAATCCTCAGCCCACGCCTTTCAGATGCCCTTCAATTGTTGCTCAGGTGACGATCGGACTTCGCGTCCAGTTAGATGAGATCCGTTAGCCTCGGTACAGACACGTTTGACATTTCACTTCTACTGCGGATGCCGACGTACTTCTGCCGCGGTTGGCGGTTGCCTGAGCGTGGGATCACGATGCGGTGGAGGACGTTTGCTTAGGGAGCGAGCGTGGTCTAAAGCGTTGTAGAGCGGTTAAAACCAGCTTACCCACAATTATCAGCCCACGAATTTCTCCTATGAAAGGCACTGGCTTGCAATGGTTAAAACCAATATGCCTTTCAGAACGCTTCAGTAGTAGCTCCGGTCGCAACTGCAACCACGTGCTGACTGCCTGCTGTCTTGTTGTGTTACCCTTTCCATAGCAAATGCTCTTGATGTTGCTATCTTAGTTCGTTGCGTTGCCATGATTACAGTGTTGCTGTGGAGTGTTGCGGCAACTTGTTGCGCTAGTGATGTTGTGAGACTTGTTTGTGTTTCGTGTTGTATTGGATATGGTGCTGATCGTGTTCTTATGTAGAGTTTTATTTGTGTTGCGTTGTCTGTGTTACTGATCCTGTGTTGTGGGGGTGGTGGTTTTGTGTGGGCCAAATTAATGGTTTATATTTGGTCCTCACACTATGATCATACAGGGAATTGCTCTTCCTTTTTACTTCCCATCGTAGTTTGTTTTCAAAAAATATTAAATTACCTTCTCTTTCTCTTCGAATTCCAGCAATGCTGCACCTGGCTCACAATTAGTCACCGAAAAGTATCAAGTGGACTGGAACTGGTATTTAAGCAGTCAACGTTCAATGATTGTGGCGCAAATTGATGGTCGTGGCAGTGGCTTTCAAGGCGAGCTTTTGCGTACACAAGTGCATGGCAAACTGGGCACGGTCGAAGTGGAGGATCAACTTGGGGTACTAACGTAAGTATCAATACTAATCCTGCAAACAAACTGCCACACAGCGGACTTACATATATATGTATATATATATGCGGTTAGAGTACAATACACAATGTAATTTTTAAATGCACTTAAAATCAAATCACAACGCTTCAACTCATTAAAACACTGCATTATACGTTTTTACTACGATATGCTCTACTTTTCCACTCTTTCCTATTGGCTTATCTATTTTAGTTACCTGCGCGATAATTTGAAGTTCATTGATCCGTCACGTATTTGCGCCTACGGCTGGGGTTATGGTGGCTATGCGGCGACAATGACGCTTATTGATGATTCCCATCAGGTGCTGCAATGCGCTGTGGCCGTAAATCCAATTGTCTCTTTTGGCTATCATTGTAAGTCTGTTTATATGTATATCTCACAGTTACATTTCAAACTAATTTTCTATTACTTTTATACAACCTAACCTTTACATACAAATCTAAGAATTTTCACAATTTTATTATTTTTTCTGCAGACTCATTTTTCACTGAACGTTATATCCCGATGAAGGGTGATTATTTGCGTGCCTTACAAGAGGCGGATTTAACTATGAAAGCTGGTAATATAAAAGGTCGTAATTTAATGTTAATTCATGGTACAGCGGATCGATTGGTGCATCAGGAGCACACATTAATGTTGGTGCGTGCTTTGGTGGATCAGCAAGTGAAATTCCGACATCAGGTGAGTTATTCTAGGTAAAGCAACTGTGTAAATGGGTAAGCATGAGGGATGTAGATAAATAAAAAAATGTATAGTTAGGTTTTGACGTTTGGTTTATGATAATAATAACTAGCAAATGCATCTTTAACATGAAACCACGATATGACATTTTTTTACTGCCATCTGATATATTATTATGTGAACTAGTCCGAAATGTGAAGGAAAAATTGAAAGAAGCACTTAAAAAGTTGGAAGTTCAGTGCACTCTTCGCAAAGGTATATCGTACCATGTAATTAACATTATAAGTCTGAAATAGTGTGATGTTATGTCATTAGATATGACTTAATATAACAATATATTATACGATATGGTATTCTGGTATCTTTGTAATAACGACTCGACCTTAATTGCAATAGAATGATGCGTTACAATATGATCTATTGCATTGTTGGTAACAATGTACCACTAGTTACAGTGGCAATCTCAACTCAATAATATTTTGGAACATTGTACTGAACTGCGATCTGAATTGATATGATATGATGCGTTTATGTTGACACGATATTAATATTGTGTCAGTCAACATGACACGATCTGATTTGATTGCATGGTATGATATGAGATGACATGATGCGATGTTATATGCTCTATACAGACTCATATGATGGCATATCACGTATGATAAAATATGATACCATATGATTTAAATGATGTGCTATTATGTGAAAGGATTGCTATCTAAAATTT
Source organism: Eurosta solidaginis (assembly GCA_029619165.1). Classification (NCBI taxonomy): domain Eukaryota; kingdom Metazoa; phylum Arthropoda; class Insecta; order Diptera; family Tephritidae; genus Eurosta; species Eurosta solidaginis. The sequence goes on along the minus strand of JARSSU010001262.1, from coordinate 17,687 downwards.
TTCAAATATGTATCACCGGAATGATGTAACTTTCTTTTTGATGTGATTGATGCCATCCAATTGATGCGATTTCGTGGACTGCTTTGATAAGACATGATGTCTTAAGATATGATATTATGATACAAATATGTGATATTTATCACGTATGATAAACAATTATGCGACATGATTAAAATGAAGTGGTAACATGTTAAACAATTGTCTTCACAATGTTTCAAAAGGGCCATGTAAATTATACCAAATTAGTTTTGCTATGATTTGATTTGATATGATGTGGATGTTTTTTTCTGTTACTGTACGAGTAAAAAAAAGGATTTTTTAAGACATGATATGATATAATTTGATGCGATACGATAAATGGTATAATTCAACTTGATGCGATCTGATTTGATAATATGATATGCAATGTTAACAGAAGATGTGACGCGATATCAATAGTGATGCTTGATAAAGATTGATACGATATGATGTAAAACCATGTCATACAGCATATTTGACGCGCTTGTGGTGCGAAGTATAATGATATCACACAATGCACCGCAATTAGTGAAGACAAGCAACTCTCTGCTTGATTTACGAATATGACGAACTATTTTCCTCCATGTAAGCGGTACTGAAAGAGATCGGCAAAGGATTCCCGCTTCGGTTAATGTGCCTTACCCCTTTCGGGCGTGCTGTTTTAAAAGGAAGTCATATAGTACGTTGCTATACATAAAATGATATGATAGTAAAGGACGTAGCGTTGTATATGAGCATTTTGTTGTTTCATGGATAAAAATCCGAGTGTTGATGTAATTTTGAACCCGTATACTAAATACTAATACACATTGAAATGAGTTAAGAACTGAATCTGAGTATTGCAACTGACTGTCTATATAGTAAGTTTCAAAAGTAACGCACTTCGCACAAAGCTAGAACTTGTATTTTATAAAATTTGCTTAATACCTTCTTCTGTGTGAGTGTGATATAATATGTTCTAAAATTATGGTGTCTGATTTGATGATATTATATCATTTGATATGCCGTGGCTATATAATAGTATAATATAATATAATTCATCGTTATTGTACAATAATATCACTGTATGCAAGTAATATAATACGATCTGACATGATGCTGTCTGATTTGAAGATTACACATTATTTGATACGACTTGGCTATTTTACGATGTGATATCATACAATAACGTCATGAATATGTTTTGTATGATGTGCTTCAGATGCTGGCTGGTAGGAATAATGCCTGAAAATTCTACCGAAAAATCCGGCGGATGCCAGAAGGTTTCTAGACCTAGGGAGATTCTTGCAGGAATGATGATGGAAACTTGGTTACTGACGTACAGAGTTTACTTAACTTGTGGACGGAACACTTCGCTTCATTGCTACCTAGCGAGGAAGAAAACGAACCCCATACCCCAATCGCGGATGATGGAAAACACGAGCCATTCGAAACTAAACGGGGCTTAAGACAAAGCAACTCCCTTTCGTGCGATTTCCTTAACATAATGCTGGAGAAGATGATTATAGCAGCAGAATTAAAAAGTGATGATATTATGGCCTTAAAAAACGCGTTGTGGGCTCTTTCTTTCTGGAATATATAAAGAACAAAAATAATTCGGTATTTCGGTAAATGAGGACAAGATGAAGTACTTACTATCATCCACGAAATAGTTGGCCAATTCTCGCCTTGGCTGCGAAGACAATGTTGATGGTTATAAATTTAAGAGTGAAGGATTTCGTCTGTTTGGGAACCAGCATTCACAGCAAAAGCAATGCCAGCTTGGAAATCAAACGGAGAATAACACTTGCTAACAAGCGCTACTTTGGGCTGAGTAGGCAATTGAGAAGCAAAGTTCTCTCTCGACGAACAAAATTTACGTTGTTCAATTCGCTCATCATACCTCCTATTCTGATGTATGACGTGTAATCATGGACGGTATCAAGAGAGGATGGGTGTACGAGAGAAAAGTTTTCTGGAATATTTATGGTTCTGTACGTTATGTTGACGGCGATTATCGAAGGCTGTATAATGATGATATGTTTGAGCCTTACGCAGAAATGACGATAATGCATCGAACAAAAACCCAAAGGCTTCGCTGCCAAGGTCATATTATGCGAATGGGCGAAGACGTTTCGGCCAAGAAAGTATTTCGGCCGATAACGCAGTTTAGAAGCAGAGCAATGGTGAGACCTCCACCGAGTTGGGAGAAGCAGGTGGAAGGAAACTTGACCTCTCTTGGTACTCCCATTTGGCGTCAGCTATCGCGTGACTTGTTATGAAACGACCAAAATCGCCTCGGCGGTTAGGCGTCAATTTATAATGATGATGATGATTATTGTATGACTGATTATCACTTATTTCTATTGCTTATTTTGTTGACATGTGTTTTTTTTTCTTTTTTCATTCTTAGGTTTATCCTGATGAGGATCATGCAATGCGAAAATCATTAAGTCACGTCTACAAAACAATGGAATGGTATTTTGATGAATGTTTCGGCCCCAATGACGATAACGATTGGGATCCGACGGGATTGTTTGTGTTCAAACAATAATTAATCATGCTCGATAGGAAAATTTATTTGTACAACAACAACTAGTAAAACTAGGAAGTATAGCATCTATTTTAAGAAGCCTGAACGCAAGCGAAAAAATAACATTAAATAAAAATAGAAGATAGCAAAATTGTACGAGTTGTCAAATTGTGTAGGTAAGGCAGAGCGGGGTAAGTGTTTGTATGTAGAAGAAAGCGAGAAAGTAACGCTATTTACTTAGTTTAGTTAAGGCAAAAACATGAAAAAAGGATTTTTTGCATTTTATAACAAAAACATATGTAAAATTAAGTTTTTTTGTATTTAAAGCTAAAAAAAAACATAAAATATTATAGTAAATAAATGGATATGGGTAAAAAATTATAATGTGAAAAACCAACGGTTAAGTGAGTTATAGGCAAATAAATCATAAAATTTGTATTTTAAATAAGAGTAAAAATAAGTAACAAAATGTAAAACGAAATTGTTAGAGTGCAACTAAAGAAAAATGCAAGTAAAAGTGATTCATTTGTGCGACTGATTATTTAATTATGCATAAACAGATTAAATGAGCAAATTTTAATTAACTTAACAAATTAATATTCATATATAAATAAATTAGACAATTAACTGGAGGAGTAATAAAATAAAAAACATAAAATTAAATTTAAAAGAATTTAAAAGTAAAAAGGGAATGAACAAAAAAATATATGGGAAATAATAAATGAAAAAAAAACTCATTTAAATAAGTGATTACATTGAGTTAACGTTTTATCATATGCGTGCTTATGTATGTGTAATATAAATAAATTTAATTATATTTATGTACTAATTTTTATACTCGTTCGAAAGTGCATTCCCTAAGCATTCATGTAAATATCAGGCCGAAACAATAGAAAAATTTACTCAGTATTATAAAAACGACAAAAGTGAAAATACCTGAAGAGTCATCCCATTTTTCAAGTAGATCTCGCAGATCTAAGAATGTCTGCCCACAAGATTTTCGTCCTAGACCAACAAAATCGAGGAAATACAAGCAAAAATGGGTTTTTTTGTACTTTTGGGCTCTTGCAAGCCCTGCAGATCGTATCAAGAAGAGGTTTAGTCCTTCTAAACGAATATATACCAATTAGGAAAACATAACACAACTCTGAAAAGTTCCCAATGAACACACTTTCTTCACTTTTTTTCGGATTTTGTGAACTTTGGTGCATTCAAATTTTGTTTTCATTAAAATTTGAATAACTCAGTCAGCTTTAACATATATTAGAAAGTAAGTACTCATTCATTAATATATAATAAATTTCCAGTTTTGTTGCAGTTCAGGGTTGATATAGCCTTCATATAATTTAGTGCATACATATAGCACCAAATTTGACAAAACACGAAAAATAGTGAAAAAAATGTGTTCATTGGGAAAGTTTTCACAGTTGTGTTATATTTTCTTAGTTCATATACATACATATCGTTTGTCCTTCTAAATCTCTTCTTATACGATCCAGGGGGAAAATACATATCGTTTGTCCTTCTAAATCTCTTCTTATACGATCCAGAGAGAAACTGAAAGTCTGGTTATAGTCAACTAAATTAAAGGATCGCAAATATTCAAAAGTACAAAATCCCGGTTTTTCGGCCATAACTTACGATTTTGGGAGTGTCCAGAGAAAATCTTTTATGCAGTAATTCTTAGACATTTGAGATTTACTAGAAATATTGTATGATCTGCCAGGTATTTTTTAATGTCACACAGTGTTATTTATATTTTTAAATAGATGTATGTATGTACGTTTGTTCAAAGTTAATATATTAATAGCTTTTTTATAGATTTGGTAGTTGTGTGCGTGTGTATATGAAATGTAATTTATATTGTAGCGAATTTTAAGGATTGTCGATTATTCTGCAATTCTGTTACCGTTCGAATCACTGAACTGTCGAATAAATAATTCAAAGATTGAGTACAGCAAAATGTTCTTTATTCACAACACTTCTATGGTAATAGTACTTCAGAATTAAATTACTCGCATACTTCACTTATTGCGTGTTATAATGAAACTGATTGATTAGTCGTCAACTTGCGCTGTCTTTATACACTCATTTGCCTCATTCGCCTATTTCTCCTAGGATCTAGACTTTTCACGAAAGACCTTCTCGAACAGTTGCTTATTTATTTCTCGTTTCTGTCTTTTATGTATTCACGTTTGTCTCCTTATTATATGCGTGTATATATGTTAGTAATAATTTCTGCGCTTTTAGCTGTTGTTTACATGTATAAGTAATAACGTCTGCGCTCTTATGCATATATGTGTAAATGGCTGAGTAATATGCGCTCTTTATTGCTGTGTACATGTATATGTGTATATTTTCTCTTTCTTCTTCGCTCTTAGCTATTGTTTATATATGTGTTATTGCTTACTTTGCTGTTATTATTGTAATTGTAAATAAATTGCATTTATTTACTAGCGGCATAGTGATTTATCGAAATTGCTAATATTCGCCACAATATAAAAAATGTAATATATTGTGTGTTTGTTTGTATGTGTTAATATTAATAAGTTCTTATTTACTTTTTCACTAATTTCAGTGTGATTATAAGGTTGTATATCGGGTGCAAGACAGGGCCGTTTCGATATTTTTTCCTGGATAACTTTACGGACTATTTCGGTATTATTTCGAGTTTACGATTGGACCATTTCGTGGTTTTGCGGTATAGTTTCGAGACTATTTTGGTATTATTTTCCGAAATTTTTTGAATTCGTGCCAGGTTGGTTGGGGTCTGTGCTGCACGGACGGCGAAACCGGGCTTAAGTAGCGCTCTAGGTCCAATTTAGAGGCACTTTTTATTGAATTTTATTAGTTATAATGTATATCCAGTTACTGTGCAATGAGTTTGTTCCCACTCAAATCACTTGGATATTTCAATGAACCTCTTGATGTCATTTATGGAGTATTTTAATTCTTCTATTAGATTGGACAGCACGAAACGCCTAGTTACCTGATTCAAGTCTTTCGGTGATAATATTGACGATCTGGTTATCCACTTATTTATGAGGGCAAAGCTTTTTTATTTAAAAAAAAGCGAGAGATGTGTTAAAACAATTAGCACAGTCCCTGACAATATTGTCTGCGTTGTACCCCCCGACGAATGTCACCCTCCTTACGGAGCATTTCACCATTGATACCGGACAAATCATTTGGATTTTTCGAGCTTTCGTCCTCAGTTCAAGACAAACCATAATTTTATCAAACAAAGTATTCAGGGCATTGTGTGGCGATTATCCAAATAAAGTCAGAAACTTGCTTTTGTAACATTCGCAGACATATATGTTTTAAAAATTAAACGCATCATGGTTCATGTGGAAGTAGAGAAAAACTAATAACTTTTTAAAAAACATAAAGTGACCTTGTTTCCAAGTATTCAAAGTTTAATACAACGTCAAAAATTAAACTATATTTATTTAAGAAAAATTTATAGGTCTCCAAAGAAATTGTTTCGAGTGTTTGTACAGGACACGCTAGAAGTTCAGCTTTTCTATTTTATTTTTTATATTTTGTTTACAAAAAATTGTATGTTGTTGTTAACCTAAGCATTGTTAATATATGTAAATCCACTTCCATTCGCTTGTATTACTTGAAAATAAGGGAATTTGCGTGCAGTCTTAGTTGATTTCTAAAAACGAACATCCTGTTTGTACCCGTGCTTATTTTGTCCTGCCTGCAAATTGGCTTGCCTACATTCAAAAATTGAAGTTCGCTTCCCATTTTTAATCTCACTCCCATTTACACCCCAACTCTCACTCCTGCTCTTACTACAAACTCTAACTCCCTTCCCCACCTCACTCCCACACTCGCTACCACACCCACTCCCACTCTTACTCCAACTCTCACTCCCATTCTCACTCCTAGTCCCACTCCACTAAAATGCAATTACTACTCTCACTTCAGCTACTACTCTCACTCTCACTTCCACTTCCACTACCCTCCTACTCATATATGGAATCTCTGGATATCTTTTTCAAGCAAGTGCGAAGATAAAGAGAATTTAATTTTCGTGGCACCGATTACTTTTCCAAACAATTTCTTTCTAAACTATGGTTGAAACTTAACGAAAAAAACAACGAAAGACATCGATGCCGTTCAAGTTGGTTTTGAGTTTTGGCGAGACTAATGTACAGCAATTCATTTTTATACATATATACAGATGGTTTTTGATGAAACAGAGGTAACTAGCAAGACGAATTCAGTACCAGGTGGTGTTCCCAGCTCATAGCTTCTTCTAGATAATTTTCAAGTAACGTCTTGGCACAGCGAGATGTCAATTAATCGAAATCAATATTAATTTTATTTAGAATGTCAATTCTTCTGCAAAGCGAATTGGGTTGAATTCGCTTTGGCCATTACCTTGTAAAAAATCGCCTTGGGTGGCTGGCTGTGTGTGTTTTTAATCAGTAATCAGTTCTTTTCAACCAATTTATTTCTATAATTTTCTTCCAATTTTTTGTTTTTGTTTTTGTAATTCAAGTAATTATCGTGTCATTTTTTAGTTCTTCCTCTCTTGTACATATAGTAAAACATATTTTAAATAAAATGTTAAATCTTGTATCTCGTGACACGCTGTTTTATTAAAAAAAATCAGATATTCATTACTATTTGAACGTTTCAATATTCTTATGATACATACACATATAATCGTAACAATAATACAAAAATTAAATAGTCCTAAAGCTCACCACAAATACAAAAATAAGAGGGAGAATGCATACCGTTAGTAAAATTTAAGCATTGAAACAGAAATATGTATGATGCGTTCTAGCAAAAAAAACAACATTGCTTCCATTTTTAACATTAAACACACAAATAAAATAAATACATTTACATTAAAAAGAAATCACAAAAACAAAAAAAAACAAACAATAATAAAATATTTAAGTATAAAATTAATAATAATCTTAAAACAGCCGTGAAACGTATTTAGTATATTGATACATATACATACATATGTACATTAGGTTGGCCCTTATTTTCCAAAGTGTTTCGATTCATGCTCTCACCCCAGGAACATTTAAGCAGCCCTAAAATTTGTAGTGCAATATTTTAGACCAATCAAAAAATATTTTGAGGTAGTGCAGGGATTTTGAAATCGTATAAAAGGCGAATTTTTACATTTCTTTGGTCCATCCCAATTTGGGCGAAATTAGCCTAAAATAAGTGTAGGAAATATTGAAGAAGATAATCTGGCAGCTTGTACAGCAAGTGTAGATTATCACGATTCTGATGGGCCTTTTAAAAAAATGTATGTGTTCCGTTGGAAAAAAGAGACATGGCATGTTCCAGATGTAAGTTTTACGGAATTTATTCCAAAAAAATGCCTAAAACACCTGTAGAATATTTTTTGGAGTATTTCACTGAGGACTTCGTTGAAAAAGTGGTTGATACAACGAACCAGGTCTCGCTTTTGAACAATGGGAAATCAGTTAATTTAAAAAAAGAAGAGTTTTATAAATTTTTAGCGCTCGAAATTATGATTGGTACAATTAGCTACCCTCGATTACAGATGTATTGGTCAAAAACTACGGAGATTCCCTGCTTTCGTGAAAGTAAATCAAGAGTAAGATTTCATTCTCTCCGTCACAACCTCAAATTTTGTCTTGATCAGACTTCAGATGATAAATTGCACAGAATTCGCCCGCTATTAGAAGTGTTCTATAAAAAATTTTATGCGATTCCTAAAGATGAAAATATTTGCGTTGATGATGGTTCCTTTCAAAGGAAACTATGCTTCGACAATATATGCCAAAAAAACCCATAAAATGGGGAATAAAAATTGTTTGTCTTTGTAGCTCAAAAGGTGTGATCTATGATTTGGAGATTCCTGTTATCAATAACAATAACACTAGACTTGACTTTGCTTTCATGCATTTAAAATTACAAAAAATTGGTCAAATTATAAAATAGTTATAAAATAGATGAATGGCAGGATTTCAATGAGGCACACAAGTTTAAACTTTTTATTTGCAGCTCACTGAAGTTTACTTGAACAACGTGCAAGTTTCAAAACGCTATCGACTTCTGTTTAATTTTGAGAATTTTTTTCGTAAAGGGTATTGCTAGGATAAAGAAATATGAACACTTGACATGTTTAAAATTCGTCTTTTTTCAGAACTTCAAATTCCTTTCGCCATCTCTATATCTTCATAGATTTGCATAAGACTTTGTATATATTTGCTTTTTCGCTATACGCATTTTTCTAAGGGGTGCGATCGAAAGTCCAAACACTTTTTTCTCCATACAACGAAGGGCCACTCTAATGTACATATGTCTAATATACATACACACATGTATATTTAGGAAAACAAATCTACGTATAAGACATAGTAAAAGCTTTAAGTGTGTATTTGTGTGATGCCACAAAATATTCTAATTGAAACAAATTTAATAAATTTGCGATAAATAAAAGTTATTGTGTGACACATTAAGCAAAAAATGTTAATTTACTACTTAACACACAAAAATCACCTAATAACTAAACTTTTGTGTATTATTATTATTATAAAAATTTCAAAAAAATTTTATGAAAGAGTTATTTACTTTTTATTTTCAAATAAATAACCATAAATAAATTTTCTCTTCAATCACCAATAGCACTAAAAGAATTTATAATATCAATAATTGTTTTGCCATAGCAGCTTAATTATTGAATCATGCAAATTTAAAACAAATAAAAATATTTATGAATAATAATAAAAGTGTTTAATTGCCATATACGGCAATTAACAAAAGTTCGTCGAATTTTGCAAACCACATATTTGGACACAAATGCATTTCAATGAAAACCAAAGCCCTAGTATATAAACAGAAAACATTTTAAACAGGCATCATAAACGAACTATCAAACATCGTGTTGGACGTGACTTTCTAACCCTTCAAAATAATATACATAGGTAAAAAACGAACAAACCAAAGGTAGCTGATGCTAGCTCAAAACAAAATCAGCCCCGACAAATGATAATCACTGACTTCTACCTGCAAACGAATTGCACCAGTCATAAACATAAAGCCCATTTAACGAGCGGCATTTCACGAAATGCACTTCAACGAGCAGCTCAGTATATGATAGACTATAAACCAGTGGTCGGAAAAATGAAAATATATATGTATTAGTGAGAGCGAGAGCATGTAGAAAACTGAAAGTGGAATAGCAGTATGAAGATGGCGTATTGTTAAAAACAATTATGTATATCAAAGTATTTAATTTTTGATTCAGAAATAATTTGAAATTTTCCCAAGTCTCTTTGCTATTTTTACATGTAAACGCACATGAAACTTAAAAAAATTCTCAAGTCCCTTTCTTCATCAAGATGTACTCGCTTCGATGTATAACCAAAATTTTTACATTTAAATGCACCGGAAGCTCTGTTTGTCAAAGCGACTGGGCACGGCAAATAGCGCAAAAATAGCGGCGATCCCTCGCTCAAAACTGAGTTTGACCGTGTGTTGACCCCATTAGAATTTGAGTGAGAGCAGGGTACGAATATGTGTTAAGCAAGTCTGGCTCAATTGAGCTATGGCGCGCCGACCACTGCTATGAATGCATACAATTAAACATGATCGCGACATAATGCTTTTGAACACTGAAGATATCGTAACTCCGGAAGTTCATTTATTTATTTGTAAAACATCCTTCATTAAATACAACTGCTTGTTACAATTTTTCGCAAAGATCGGGTTTAAATTTATATGTATTATTTTATTTTATTAAATTTTAAAGGAACAAAGGATCGCCAGAGCCTCGGCTGTTAAAGAAACAGGATTCGCCACGTGTAGGTGAGGTTGGCAATTAGGTTGGAGAAGCTATATATAGCGCTGGCAACCCCTTGAAAGGGTTGCGCTACAAAACCCTTTGAACCAGTTTTGTATTTTAGTCACCTCTTATGACAGGCATACCTGCCGCGGATTTATTCTAAACCCCCTAACCCGCTGAGGGCTTAACACCTGTAAATAGTAATTTTTATTGAATGAATATTTATTTTTTTGTTTATCGGGGAAAACTGAAAAGTGTATAACATTTACGGGCTTATTGCCACGTCATCATCGTCGGGCAATTTAAAAAAAATGTATACCGGCATTATACTCTTTAACTCTTAAATATTAAGTAAAATAGAACACAGCTTTAAAAATATATATACCGGACAATAAGATGGCTGACGAACTTACAAGAGGGGGCACATCCGTTCCACTTTCGTCGTCCTGGAAGGAATTGAGCATGTAGCTCGCTCCCTGTAAATGGATTTTCCTTAGGGAAGCGGGTGTGTGGAGCAGCTTTGAATCCTGCTACCACACTAAGCTCGTGTGGCCTGAATGGGACGCAAGACGCACGAGAAATGCCCTATTTCTTGAAAGGGGTGACATATCTCTGTTGGTTGGACTTATAACCGGCCACATAGCAATCGGGAGGCATGCACAACTGCTGGTTGCCCCCTACAATGATTACTGCATGAGCTGCAAAGACGAAGAGGAGTTAGAAACAGTCAAGCATTTTCTGTGCGAGTATCCTGCGCTTTGGCACAAGTGGAAAAATCTCTGGAATCTCCCTTCTTTGATGATCTTTGTGATCTGGCTAAGTTGGAACCTAAGAAATTACTGACGTTTGCTGAATCGACCTGTTGGTTTGAGTAGGGGAGAGATCCACGTGGTATCACAACGGTAGCTTTATGGGTCTAAGTCATTAATCATTAACTGCTTTGTGGTTTTTCTTATATTTTTGATTTTAATCGGGTGTTCCAAAGAAACCGTGTTAGTTTGTTTGGTCTTTTTGGAAAAAAAAGCTTTAAAAAATTAATTTGCGAACTTTTGTTAGTTGCCACTGGTATAATTATAATTAATTATATTCTAAAGAAAAAGCAAAAATTAAGCAAATTAAAAACAAAATAACGAATTGATTTGGTTTCGAAATTCAGTTCTGCCGTCCCTAATGCATAAACCGAATGCATACACCCTTAACCCATTCACGCCTGTGCGTATGCGACCCACAAGCATGTTATTGAAATCACTCGTTTACCTTAATTTAAATTAAATAAAAAATACTATTGATTTCAATTTAAAATATTTGATCTGTTATTTGAATAAGACATTAAAACTAAAAAAAATTAATGGCGGCTTCTTTTCAAAAATTAGTATCACCCTGTTACCTTTCCTCAGCTCTCTCAGAAGCTTGTGTGCTCATTCACGCTGAAAAAGCGTATCGATACTAATTCGGGCATTTTGCAGGGCACCATGTAACTCAATTCAAGAGTGAGGGTAACACCAGCTTTTCGGAATAAAAAACGCCATATGAAGTATTTTGGCAAATTACGAAAAATTGTTCAACAATTATAATACTCGTAAGATATTTGGAAATAAATGTGCTATAACTGTAAACACACCTTGGTATAAGGCAGGATATTTACTAGGTGTATGTACATAACTATGTGCTTGCAGAACTCGACATAGACATATATTAATTAAATAAATAAAATTTAAAAAATGATGTTATGCAAATTGTAATAAAAACGAAACTGAATGCCGAATGCGGAGGGGAATATCACCATATCTCGGCTGTCGTTTCGAAAGCGCCCTATTTCAAAAATTATATGAATAACGCCCTATCAAGAGACTTCGGTTGAAGAACGCCCTATCTCAGAATTTTTTTCATAAACACTCCGGCTAATGTCAAAACGAATTGAATTGGACTTAGCTAGGGCGCTTTTGAAACAAGTTTTGAAATAGGGCTTATCGAAACAGCAGCCGAGATAGGTAATATTCCACCGAGCAGTTGATATATAAAGAAACAACGCAACAAAACTTATAGTAACTAAACATTAAATAAATATTAAAACTGATATGTTATAAAAGGACAACCCATAAATCGAATGTTATTATTATGTACGTTTGAACTTTGGAATGAAAGAGCGAACAGGCGCAGAACGCAGTAAGTAAAATTGAAGTGAGGCGAGAAAGCTCACTATTATTTTCCATCTAGCAGGTATGACGTGAATAAGCTAAATATGGAGGCGAAAATATGGTGGGGTGACAAAGGATCAATGTCCACTTCAATGTGATTATAAGTAAACTGGATAACTATACACGGCATTGTTCGTTATGTCCTTTTTAATTTGACTCAATGATCGTTTAGAAAATTCGTTGACTTATGACTATGACTGTCTCTAGTTTCTTCACCTCGCGCGACAGGTACTATCGCGACCAGTCCACGGGGGTAACGTTCAATAACACTCCCACCTCTCATGCGCATGCCACCGTAACTGTAGGAAAGATGAGAAACGTTGCTACTCAATTGGTCTGCCGCTCATGTGCTACGCGTCACCAGTTTGGTCGACTGGTCTTAAAAACGCGTAATGGAATAGGTTGCAGGCCTGCCAAATGCTGCACTTCGATCGTCGGGGAGTGTATTTCTATGCCCCTGTCACACGTACTACATAGAGTCGCAATCAGGATTAAAGAGCAAGCGACAATGCTGAACAGACTGTTTTTGCATTAATTGTACAAACCTTTAAAGCGTATCAAAGCAAATACTTATTTAACCCACCTCCAGAGGGATATAAAGACACTCGTGATGAGATCCGACATCTGCGTTCGCGCCTAATAAATCCGCTAGATAGTGTGATGGCTAGAATTCCAAATGGGGTTATTTCAGTGATTCCTATATTAAAAATAACCTCGGTTAGATATGAGAAATGTATATCAAATTCGCATCGGGATTGACAGATTAACCCACCACAACGAACGAATTATTTTACAAATTCTTTTTGCGTATCCAACACAGGCAAAACTTGTCAGACATCTGAGAAAAGGGAGAGAGCGCAGGTGTCGGGTTCTGCCACAATCATATCCTCTGCCATTTCCGCTTAGGATCGACAGCAAGTAACATCTGCAAAGTTTTTATAAATTGTGAAGTGATTAATCGAAAGTTTTTTAGTCCATCGCGATCAATTTTCATTAAACAGTATATCAGTGAACTGCTAAAAAAGCTTATAATTGCGATAAAAGTATTATTTCGCCCAAGACGATATTAAAAAACAAAAAAAAGATAATATTGGTTTTGAAATAAGTCCTAGTATTATGTAATACAAAATATTCGCACAAGAAAGAATCCCCTCTTGTAGGCCATCTTAACATCCGATGCGATTAGGAGTTAAAAATAATTTATTAAAGGTGCGTTTACATTTTCCCTCTAAAAGGATCAAAACTGATATATATTATTCGAGGCGGAAGGTTCCTTCCCTCGAGGAAATCCGTGTAGGGAAAGGTACGCCTCCCCTTATCCAGCCCTCGCTGCGAATATCCAGCTAATATCATACAGCCGTAAATTAGGCCACAAACGAATATATTATTTCATAAAGGTAGAGAAAGACAGGAGCAAAGCTTAGAGTGGGGTCCCATCTGCGCCGCCACTCCACGTGGATGTAAAACCTATAAAAAGGGAACCCGAACCATACGCCGAAACTAAGAACAATAATTAAAACATTCTCTCTTAGTAAGTGCGATTTGAAAAAGAAAAAAAAATATAAATATAAAAATACCCGGAAAAAATATTCAACCGCAATCATAGTAATATGCCAAAGTGCCTCAATAATACAGAGTGTAATCAATAGTTTCCTTATTTTATAATTTTCCTTAAAATGCTTCTTTTATAATTTAATTTCTTACAAATAAATTTTCGCCAATGGCACTTTAATATCTTTGCATCTAAATATTGGTCGTAGAACCTTAGATAATAACTACAAAGGAGAAAAATACACAAATTTATTAAAATTTTTAAATATGTAAGCCGAAACATAAATCAGTTTAAAAGCTAATTTAATGTGACGTTAGCAGCAACAACTACATAATATAAAAATTTATTCCAAAATGTAACAAGAAGCCAACTATAAAATAAGTAATTTACATAAAATTCAAAACAACCTGTTGCGCAAACATCGTTGCAGCACCCTGTTTAATGTAAGTAACACAAACAAATATACATACATAAATATGTAAATATGTAAGTTTTTGTGAGGTAAATTAAATCATAAAATACTATAAGTTTTACTCATCATACAGCTGGATATCAACAGTTAAACACATATTTTCATTGATTTAATTTCGCTCAAACTATGTTAATTTATATTTCGGTATATTATTACAAACATAAATATGTAAGCATTTTTTTTGTATATCCAGGCAATCGCAACTGAATTGAATTAAGAATGAGTAAATGAAATATATATTGTAATCATAAATGTAAGAGAATGAGGATAAATCTCTGCAATGATCATGTAGTGCTTAGCAATAAATAACATGAATAAAGAGTAGAATATCGTTTTAAAGTCTTGTGAGTTGAGTATGTAGTCGAGGATTAGTGTTGGTTGGGTATGGGAGAGTTGATGTGAACTCTCAATACTTTGGTAGGGCAGGGAGCGAGAGTAAATAAAGAGGCAAAGCAACACCACAGACCTCCTCTCATAGGTGTATTGTTTTTTTTTCGCATTACTTGGTTTCTGCATAGGAATTCTGTTTTCGGTATTGTGGCCAATGTTAGATGATATGTGTGTATGTGCAGGGTATTGCTCTGAGTTCAGAGTATCGTTGTCTGTCCGGTTTTCCTATTACTATGCTAGTTAAGAGAGTCCGTCCGTATATAAAGAATATGAGCTGAAAGCATTTTTTCTTTTTGAATGAATTTTCTGTTCGGGTTTATTCCATAAAGTGCATGAATTACTTTTTATATATACTTACGCTAGGGTGGTTCGATAGGAGCAAAAACCCCGACCTCCCGACTGACTAATTAAGCCTGGTTAATGCAAGCATGCACGCCCCGCTGCCTATTCCCTAGTGTCGGTCCATGACAATATTGCATGGCATTCTGCTATAAACCCGGCGACCACAAGAATTAATATTGTTAATGACAACGGTAATCAGCGCAATTACATTTTTACAAAACAAACCAATATCGCCCTGAGTCATCCAACTCAAATTTCTCAATATTTTCCAGTGCAAAAACACTTTCGTATATCGATATTGGATACCTAAGACTACTTACACGTCAGCATATGTGAAACTCAGATTACCTTGTCCATTCACACCAATCATTGACTTAGTCATAAAAATTACATACTTTAGCTTTAAGTTTTAAATTAGAATAAAATATAAAATAAGTCAGTTTTTTATTTTCTAGAAGCCAAAACAACGTTTTTTCTCTCCACAATCTTATATAGTCATAATAGAAGTCAGGCACTCCCATACCACCCTCTATCGCACCACATTGGGCTCAGGGCTTAATAGCCGCTTGTTAATTTGGATAATTTTTATCTCCTATCACTAACTAGCACTAGACAACCGTAGCGGTGTGCTGGTAGAATTTTGGCCATCACGTACCATCCAAAACATGATGCGTAGCTTGCAATTTTTTAAAAAACCTGCCCTCCCATCCACCGCATTCTTAATGGCGGAAACTTTTTTTGGATGATGCTTCAGCTATCGGGCAGATAAACTTGCATCTTGCATCACATTCTTTACAGAAAACCCCTCCAAATATTATCGTCCAACTTCGACCCACCCGTCAAACAAATTAAACAGTTCACGACCTCTCTCACATCCGCTCCGAGGGAATGACTGATGCGAAGGCTACAAAAGGAAACAGTTTAAAAGCCGAGTGAATTTCTAACAAATGCCGGAATGCCCGATATGACAAACTCGTGCCAGAAAGCTTGTATGGCTTCAAATAATTAATTGCACACAAAATTTGGCTTGCTGCAGGAAGATACAAAAGGCATTCTTGCAGAGTGAACAGTACCAGCGCTGAAGGTAAAATGTTCCTGAACTCAACTGTAACATCATAAAAATGATATGTTTAAACAGAACTTCAAGGATTTTTATCGCTATTCATCGTCTAGGCACCATTACAGGCACTTGGTACTCCAAAGCCGCAGCTTACTAGAGAGAATTTCGTTGTACCGCGGATTCCCTGCACGCTTCCATGTTCTTGAGGTGCAATGCCAAAGAATCCCCTTGACTATTTTTTATCCCACAAAATCACCTTCTTAAAGCTCCCAGTCCGAAAGATAGTTTACTCCTCCTGGCTCAATGAAGAGTCGTCTGCTGGAAATTTAACATTTCCAAGAGATTTCGGCTACCCACAGTGCTTTCCTCTCCTTCGTAAATCTTTATTGGGCAGAACATGTTAAAGGCGCCTTTGAGGTGAAGTTTATCGACCAGAGCGTCTATCGTTATTCGACAATTCCTGATATGACTGAACATGCGTCGACAAGTACAAATAGCACTCCTTCAACTTCCAACAAAATATTTCCAGTAGTGCTTTAAGGTTTTTTTAAAGGAAATTTTATTTTATATCAGCCCGGGCGAACCAACTCGAAACTGTTAGAAACAAAGTGTTGTCTAAACGGGGTCCCCCGTCGGTATGATTTGCAAACACTTCGAGTGTATTTGTTATGAAAAAATTCTCTGTGAAAAATTATATCTGCCTTGCAGATACGTTCGGAGATGAGTACATAAAAAACTTAGGTTCCGTCTCGCCAATTGTATTAAAAATTATAGGAGCACGACACAAATTAAAAGAGAAACTCTCAACCTCTAATCTCTTCGGAGGTTATCGCGCCAAGTATTTATTGTTTTTTTTCTATTTTGTAAGAATATTGTTTCAAGATATACTTCGCTAGGAGAAAAACTAAATATAGTGGTGATAAGTAGTGATTGGACATATACCCAATATCTATAAATAATATTAAAAAAACCAATCACTTATTAATATTTTCCATAATTTTCTAGAAATAAGCTTTGCCCATTTCAGGAAAAAAAAAACACTCAATCTTTTTATAGAAAGGAATACTTATCACACAACACAACCTATTAATTCATAAAACCAAGCACGTCTTTTTCCATGCTCAAGTTGATTTTGTTCCTTTTACGTCACATGCTTACTTTTGGCTGCCTTTCTTTTTTGAAAATGATTTATTGCTGTACCATTAAACTTTTTGTCCCTCAAAAGTCGTTATTCCTTTCTGCAATGAAAATCTTTATTCATCGAACGATGCTTTTTATTTGCAACAACATGTAATTTAATGTCATAAACGCTCACATCTATTGCAAGGCTGAAATTTATGTGACCTTT